>VYZR01034043.1:14086-26737 GCA_013400675.1 Oxylabes madagascariensis
ACACATTTAAAGACATCAGCAATTACAGGTCTGTGCAATAGTGGCACAAGAAGAAGTAAGTTAATCAATATTAGCAGAAGCAAGAATGGGTAAACAGCTATTCCCAGTTCCCTTCACTCCCTCCAGTGTTTCCAAATGCCTGTCATCCAATAGGAAATAATTCAACAGTTGCTAAATCTGTATCTTGGCCAAACTAGTTCTAGTTCATCTTTCTTTTGGAGGGGCAAGCTGCGTTGGAATGAAACACAATACCTTTTATTAGATCATATGATTCTTCTCTCATTTTCCCAAAAAGAAAGAGAGTGCCTTTACACTGAATTGTCATTTCCTACTCTTTTCGGATCTCACACACTTCAGAGACTTGAATGAATCCCTGGAAAACATCACCTCATTCTAGTTGCAGTGGCACTATTGTTACAGTGACAATGCAGCAGCTGGGTGTGGAGGTTGAGGTCACAATCCTTCACTTCTGCAAGAAGTGGGTGATTGTTAACCAGCCTGAGAAGGAACTTGCACGTGTGGGAGGTTGCACCAGCAGCAGGTCTTGTATCACCACTGGGCACAAAGGCTGGCAGGCAGCATCAGCCCGCATTCATGCCTGTCCATGTTATACAACACCCAGCAGAGTGACCTCAATTTGCCACAAAAAATAGCAATGAAATCCAACAGAGAGATTTCTGAAGAATTTAGAGGGATGATGAGAAGAACGGCATGTTTCTCTGACCCTTTATGACCTTTACAGCTACAGCCCTGCTGTGTATGTTTTGTCCATTGAAAACTGAGAGGTTGATCTGATGCTCCACTAATTCAAAAAAANAGGAAAGGATGACCCCAGTCTAATAGTTATCTGTGGTGGCTTATGGAAAAGGATCACAAGGCAAGTGTGCTACTTACACTAGAAAGAGAGACAGAAGCATCACAAAGTCAAGTGGAAAAAATGGCCAAATACCAAGTGTCTGACGCAGAGGGAGTTTCAATTAAAAAAAAAATGGTTAACAAGTGCAGAGGTGTTTTGCACTCAGCAGCTGGATGTCCTGATTCTGTGAGAATTCCCATTTGGGCAGAGCAAAGGTTCTTGGACTTGTTTTCCTCGTCAGGTATAGACTGTTGTGATCATTTCCATGTTCTGTCCCAGTCAAAGCTCAGAAGATAAGAATAAGATGAAGGAAAAAAACTTAATTCATGCAGATGTCAAAAAGCCTTATTGAATTTTTTATTTATTTTTTAGTTTCCTTTTTACTTTGGCTCTGTGTTAGAAGGAATGTCTTAGAAGGAATATCTTTGTTCCCCTTTATCCAGTCTGGCTTGTACATCTGTAGAAAACACCACTGGTGGCTGCATCTCCCCTCACAGCTTCCCAGCTTTGGTTCTGACTCACTGACTGGTCAGCAGCTACACAAAAGTGTTAATTCTCTTTTTCAAAATGCCTCTGTAGGTCAGGCACTCCATGCAGGAAGTGAGAAGTACATGAAAAAACAAGATGTGTTGGAGGTTTTGCATGAACAGGACGGGACCACTGGAAGACATTCCTCAAACCTTATTGTGACATCAGCCTCATAACAGGGTTTGAGACAATTGGAAGATGACAACAGCTCACATCTGCCAGTAGCAGCCAAGTATTTCTTTGTACAGGACATTTTAAAAACTTTCTAGCCAATAGCATATTGCTAAAGCTTACAGACAATTGTTCTAGCCAGTCACTAAAAGCACGCACACACCTGCTTCTAACAATATGTGCTTGTATGCTTTCCATTAACAATAAACAATACTCTTATTAAGCTTAAAACCTTCTCCTATCTTGCTGGGCATATTTTTCTGCAGTCTTAAGGTCTATCCTAGCCAAACCTAAAACTAAACTATTGTTTCGTGTCCTTGCTTGCTGTACTGTTGTAACTTTTCCTACTTTCAAGATTTGCAGCTGCAGCTAATTCTTTCTTCTGCTCTTTCTGTTTCTGGGGCCTGCTCTCACAGCTTTCTGAAAGTCTTCTTACCTTTAGTATTTCCCACAGCAGATAGTGTTTTTCAGGATCTGGGGGGGAACGGGACACTGATAATATTGTCTATATGCTTAATCCTATCCAAATCCCCTTTTTTTAAAGACAGATATCGGTGGTGTGTGAAGATGGGTGAGGAAGCACCACAGAGTACTTAGAGAAAGAAGAGAGAAAAAAAAATAAAAAAGGGAAAGAGTAGATCTGGAGTGAGGAAGGGAAAAAAGGGAAAAGACATCTTCAAACAGACTTATTCAGTGTGTGGTATAATTAGAGGGAAAATGACCCAATAGCCCTGGCAGTCTTTCCCATGTTGATCCTTAGTCCAGGAGTTCACTGCTGCAGCACTGTCTCACTCTGCAGTCATAGAAAAATACTCTGCATTCTCTGAAGTGTTATTACTGGCTCTGCCTGGGAGGAGGTTGCTGGGTGCTCCAGATCTCACAACTTTGGCAGCACTCAGTGCCACGAAGCCCACACCTGTAACTTCTTTACAACTCAGTGTCCCCATGCATAAATAGAAATAGCAGTGTCTCCCACAGTGGAGTGAGAAAAATTATCTACTACAAATACATAACAATTATAAAAAAGAACAGGGGAAAAAATAGCTCTTCAAAATCAATATACTATAGGCAGAAACAGAGTCATCTTTGTTTTCCGAGATCTGAACAACATAACAAAGAAGTCAAAGTACTGGAAAACTATTTGACCATTTATAGGACTGTTCATTCATGTAGTGCGCAGGGATAGTCCCCAGTGAGCCTTGTCATGTCACCTTGAATTATGAAGGATATGAGCTTAGCTCCATGGGATCAACAAGCAGAGCAAGAAATTGAAGTCTCAATCATGCTTGCTGAAGGAGGGAAAAAATCCCGCTCTCTATTGCCTGCTGCTCCTGGAGACAAGGCACAGGAGCAGGAAGAAATAATAGGGCAGAGGAGGAATGCAGGACAGTGAAGAGCAATAATAACTCCGAACCACTGGGACAGACTCTCCTCTGGGGCAGGCTGACTCAGGGGACAAATGCTTTCTTGCAGCTCATGGCTGAAGCTAACACAGGTTTCATGACTTACACCCCGATGGATCTGGGCTGCAGTGCCAGCCAGCAGGAGGAGAATACTCACTGCTGGCATAGCGACAGCTTAAGAATTGTCCTAGGGTGACTTTATGATGCTTGTATCCCCCAATCATCTGTTCTGTATATTATGTTCTGTACCTTTAAGACTGATTCTGAGAGTGAAGCAGGAAAAGAAGAAGCCCCCAGGGCACTTTGTTTGTTAAATAAATAGTTTTTTCCACTTTTCTCTAAGGAAGGTTTTTCCCGGACCGGTTGTGGGAGAGGGGCCGTTTGGGTTTGCTTTTCCAGAGGAACCCCATTCGGAGGTTTCCTCCCAAATTTGCCCTAAACCAGGACAGAATGTAAGTAGCTCTGTGGAAAATATTTTTTCTGTAGTGCTAATGAAAAGATCTGTATATGGTGAGCTGGCCAGAATACTTTTAATTTAACATTTTTATCAAAGAACTGTGTTTTTCCAAAGCTAAAACATTCACATGAAAACATTAGCTGTAACTAAGGATCTGTTTCACAAGGAAAATCTCTGAGAGGGAGGTGGGACCAGCTTATCAGAACAGGAAATAAACTCCAGCAGAAAAATAAAAACACCTTTATAAGCTTTTCCAGTTGGAAAAGAAATGTTCCTACACTGTTCTGGTATGGGGGATAAAGTATTCACAGAGCTTTGTTTTCACTCAGAAATAAAGAACATTACTTTTGAGGTATTGCAGGCGGCCTCAAAACAGCCTTTTCCATCTCCAACTACCTTTACACAGAAGTCCATACGCATCTTAAACCCAGTGCCTCATATTCCTAGTACAGGCCACAGAATATCAGCAAAGTTCCAGCCTTCAGTGATTACAAGGCCTATGGGGATAACCAAGCTGTAGTAAATGATATGAATAAGAACCACATGCAGTTATGTGCAAGAATAACAATTCCCTAAGACAGAAAATATAAGATGGAACGATAAGAAACTGAAATTTGGGGCTGAATTCTGTGGACAGCTGTGGCTCACAACTGCCAGCTGCTTATAGCATTAAAACTGAAGCCCAAAAAACATAACAGAGCCACCAGGTCTTGGAAAAACCTACTGCAAGTGGGTCTCAAACCCCATTGCTTGCTGGAACCATTGTTTCTCTTAGGAATTCTGGACAATTCAAAACTTTGCAGTTTTTATTTCAGGGTAACGATTACTTTGTCATGAAAAACCCTTTTCCCTCCTAATTTGTATCATGAAATAATCTCAATTATCTCAAGGACCCAACAATCACAAAGGTAAAGGCATGTGTGTAGATGCTGGTGGCTACTCCTAAAGCTCTCCTTTTAATGCCTCAGGCCCTGAGTCCAACAGGTGGGAATAAAAGGAGCCCAAATTTTGCCAGTATTGTATTTTAGGGGATGGGATTTGCATCTTTTTCTTCTTTTATACACTCCCTCAGGATTTCTGCAACATATGGGCACTGCAGAATGCAAGGCTTGCAGTCGTGGCAATGCCTTTGTCAGACTGGTCTCTACTGGGAAATCACCTCCCTTTCACATGAAAAAGAGCCTTAAGTCATGGTAAAGAAGTGCTGCTAGAGGACAGGGAGAAAGATGCTGCGAAGGACTCTGAAGTAATGCCAGCAGCACAATTCTAGTAGAGGTAAGGTCATGACAAGAAGAAAGGAAACTGCTCAGTAACTGAAGTCGTGTACTGACTACATTGCAAGGAGTTTTTCCTGCAAATTTTTTGCAATGTACTTTTCTTCAAAAGGAGTCAATAATCTTCTCCTTGCTACAAGGTGGAGTAGTAAGCATCATTACCTGCTCGAGTACTATTAGTGCCCAAACACCTATCTGGAGTAAAAAGGATGGCAATAAATGCAAACACTCAGGTTTGAAAATACTGTCCTTGGTGTCTGCTCAAATACCTTTCACAGAAGTGCAATTTCCAGCAGAAAGATATTAATAAGCCCCAACGCCTGAAGGGGCACCCCTAGCGTGAGGAGGTTGCCCTGTACTTCAGTCACAGCCTCACAAAGGAGCTGCCTGTGGGAGGTGTCCCCAGGAGCTGCCCAGCAGCAGCAGTCCCCACCGTGCTGCTTGGCTCACTGCTCCACCAGCTCTTCTGTGCTCTCTCTGCAGAGAGCACAAGTTGCAGTCTGATAGACCAAACTTGCTCAAAGCCAGTGCACTATTACTATCTCAACTATTTAGCTTAATTTTTCCTCTTTAATCCTCTTAACTATGTTCACTAATTCAGCTTTTAATCATAATCCTATTTGTGTAGATACTTTTTATATAACTAGCATTCCCCTGCTAATATATCAAGTCCTCTAAAATACCTTCCTACTCCACTTCAATAGCTCTCTTCAATCCTAATGACTTCTATCTCTTCTGCTTCAGTTCTGCAACCCTATTATTATTATTAGCTCCAAGAGTCTCTTGCCAGTTCCTTTCTAACAGTGTTTCTGCTGTGAGTGCCTCTGTAGGCTCAGCCCTTCGGCTTGAGGGGCTGTTGGAGACACTTCTACATGGGATTCAAATTATTTTCAGCCCAGGAAGCCCATTAAAAACATTATTGTTATCTGACCATGCTGTAGAGGGACCAACACCAAGGATAGAAGCCCCCCAGAAGAGCACTGACCACTGCACTGAGATGGGCAGGTGCAAAGGGGCCCGTGGCTGTGCCTGAGGAAGCAGGAGGACACAACCTTGAGCTGATAAGCAGGTTCATCCTCACCCATTGCTTGTTTTCCTTGAAATCAGGACAAAGAAATGCTGAGGAAGAGCCTGATGGACTATAACAGAAGGCCCCCTTCAGGGAGGTTGTCCCCTCACAGGTCCTGTCAGGTCCTGCCCATGGTGGTAACTCAGAGAAGTGCTCCCACACAGGTGAGAAAGCAACAACACCCTTTCACAGGGAGAGGAGTAAAAGAGTGGAGGTACTTCTATGGAGCTGTAGTGAGGGAGGGGTGAGAGCAGCATCACCAGCACAGCAGAAGTGGAAGAACATCAGAAGTGATGCAGAGAAGAGTGAGAATCATGCTAAGTGACCTGAAAAGACTTCTCGTTTTCTTCACTCTCTGCAGGGAGCAATACTTGTATATACCCTCAGTAAAGCCAGACGGAAATAGAGCACATTCCTGGAGACATCATTTAAAGGAAAAAATAGAAATTCCTTTTTAGAAAACATCTCCAGGACATTATCGGTTACTCAAATAGTACTTTTCATTTAAAGTGAAGTGTGTAATTTTGCTCACATCATAATTAAGAAAAAAAAAATTTGCTTCAACGCCTCCACAATTCTTTTCATTTGCACTGTTTTATCTGACTAGAAATTAAACGAAAAAAGAAAATGAAGGAGGAAACATAACTAGCCACAAGCCCTCAAACAGTACATCTCATTAGATCATAAGACTTCCCATGAGTGAAGGACCTCTCTGCACTTACTTCAGGAGCCTCAAGAGTCTCTGGAAGTCTGAGCCAACATTTCAACTTCTGGAAGCCACCATGCTCCTGTTGCCATCTGCAGAAAAAGCCTAGCCTGCTGCCACAGGGACAGTGTGTCCTCAAGCAGAAGCTCCTGATGTCCACCACTCTGTCACATCCACATTCCCAGTGCAGCCCCTTCTGATCCTCAGAGCTGTAACCTCAGAACCACCAGTAATGTGAGAGGTTGCCCCCTATCCATAATGTTCAGGTCAAGCAAGCTGTTTGAAAACTATCTCTGGATCCCAGTCCCAGGTCACTCTCTAATACTGAGACTCCTCTCTGGCGCAGCAATAGGATACAATGTGCAGCTGTGGTGCCTAAAAACTTTGAGAGGTGCTGACCTCCAGCAGCACATCTGGCAGCTGCCTTAGAGCCAGGCAGCTGGAGAAGGTTGGCACAGCAGCTTCTGTTTCAGAAACACTGCAGGATTTCTGCTGCTAGAAAATGCCAGGGATATCAAAAGGTAATCATGCAGAATTTCCCTGGGGAGACTGTCGGTGCTGAGATTTTATCCCGATCAGGACTTTTTCCTTAAGTAAAATTAAACTGTCCAATTGGTTTTGTTAATTATTGCAAAATTCTGCTTAAACTGTTCTACCAACAGAGGCGAGAATATTTCTCAGAAAAATAGTACACTGGCATATGAAGAGGCGCATGCAAAAAAAATAAGTAGTCTATTACTAACAGAGTCTACATCAAACCACTACCCCAGTGTATCATTACTGATTGGGGTCCGCTGTTGGCACAGAGGTATTTCAGATGAAATACAAATTCCGAGGTTTTCTTATCTGTGTATCATCACTAAGGGACCTTTGGCACTTTTCTGTGAAAAAGAATATTGTCTACATCAGCTCACCACACAGGCAGTTGTGCTGCGCCGAGCTCTGCTCCCCCACCAGTTTGCTGGGTAGTCTGTTCTCCTTTGCTTGGACAATTGAGCAGCATTTGCTACTCAATTGCTACTCAATTACTCAGTTTGTGATTATCTGTGATTAGGGTTAATTGTGCAGCACCTGTAGGACAGGCTGATGGGAAGGACTCTATACAGGGACTCGCAGCTACTGCACATAGCCAAAGATGTGCCTGGTGGGATCCCTGGGTACACCGTCCCTAGGCGAGCTTCAGAGAGTGAAAGAAGTTGCTGAAATAAGAATATGTATTATTCCCTAAATGGGATTTTTTGCGTGTGTTTGTATAGCTAACAAGATCAGAGCCTGTTTTGTTTGCTGAATTGATCCTTCATATTCTCCCAGTACGATTTAGGTTATCATTTGTTTCACTTATGCACCACAAACACTCATAAATATTAGGTGTGGATAAGCTCTACGCTTCCAGACCAATTGCATGCACTACCTACTTTCAAACAGAAATTACATACAAGAGCAAGAAAACCATACAGCTTTTCTTTCAACTGATCAGGTAGAAGCAAACATAGTCAAGTCCAAAGTCCTGGCACTGAATCCCCATCATCCCTGCACCAAATGTGCTGATTTGAACACCTACTAGGGAATGAGAAGAGCTAAGAGTAAAGTCCCATACCCTTTTTGAGGCCATATTGTCATTGCTTCTTAGCACAATGGTGTTAACCCACCCAACCAGAAGGATCCCTTGCTTCCCATCCCCATAGCCCAGGAGAGTCCCCAAAACAATATCCTTTTTCCCAAAGGAGCATGGAGCAGTGAGGCAGGAACCCCATCTCATTTTCTCTCCCAAAGTGCCACATTATTAAATTCTGGCTGTATGATCCCATTGCACCAAGCTGGTTTCCAGCCAGGCTCTATTTTTTTTGTCAGCTTACTGGTTGCTGTGGAATTGATTGAATCTGTCAAGGTTTTCTTGAGATGGGAGGGCAGGACTTACTGGACAAGTACAGATCAATTTTCACATGCTTATCCACTCTCACAGGAGAAATGAAAAATGTTGATTGCTTATGCGTGTATCTCAAAAGAGAGTCGTGGAGGGACAGCACCCCCAGTACATCCTAGAGGCAGTAATTGCAGACATGTCAGGGCCCATGTGCATGTGCAAACCAGTCCTCACGCGGGCAGAAAGCCTGATGCAGAAGCCCTAAGGTATCCGAAGTACAGAGCATCTTTTTTGTGTGCTTTGGTCTATGGTCCAAGGTTTCATTAAATCTTATCCAAAAATGAAGTTTCTGTCTGCAACTGACTGCATCAGCTCCTTGCAGACAGGTGGTGTTAAGCAATGAAACTTTTATAAAAACAGACTCTGCAGAGCCCAGAAATTTGAGGCTTCTCTGCAGCTCAGTGGGTATAACACCGCCCTGTGAGGAGGTGGCTTTGATGCATTCCTAGTGACTGCCCACCACCCCTGCTCTGTGGCTGCTCAAACCTCCCGCTGGCTTCTGTAGGCAGCGCCAATGCTTCCGATGGTAGGTAAGGTGGGCAGCCAAGTCTCCAGGGAGGCACATCCCCCTCTCTGGCAACGAGACCCCTAGCCCTTGCAAAAGGTTTGTTTTGTGGCTACTCTTCATTTCTCCACTTCTCAGGCAGTGGTTAATGGAAACTACAACGAAAAAATGATCTGCTTCGTTGCTTTTCAATTAGATAAGAACTCCCATTAGTGATGCAATTAAGGTGCCGTTTTCAAGACTGTTGTTTAACAGCCTCCTTGGCATTTCACAGAGCTCATTTGTTTTGCTTTGTATTTTTTTCCTTTCCACAAAAACAGATGCAAAAAAATGATTCATTTGCAGAAACGCAGACAAAGCAGAAAGACTCAAAAGAGTGGGAGCACAGTGAGGCGGGTATGCTGCAAGATTGAAGAAGGAAGAAAGAAAGTAAAAAAGAAATGCTTATTCTGTACTGTTGAGTAGCTCCTAGGCAGGAGGAATAGGGCAGAGAAGAGAAAAAGACCAAAGTTCCCCCATGATCCTACAGGGCTGCTTGTTGCTGGAAAACAGCACATATGCAGAATAGGCAAAATACAATAACAGAATAGGTCAGGAATTTTGCCCAAGAAAACTATTTTCACATTTCTTAACTAGTATAGAAAATTAATCAGCTTTTAAATATGTCAAAATATTTCATATTTTCCTCTAAATAGAAAAACACCCTCAACAACCACAATGTAAATTCAAGAGACACTTTTTTAAAAATAAAACATTGGTCTTTACAGTTGAATAAACATTTTTAACCATGAAATATCAAATTTTATGAAGAACATTTGGAAACTAAATTAAATTCGAGGCTTGAAAAATGAGATGTCTCAAAAGACACTTACAAATCACTTTCCACTGAACTGCAGAGGTGGGACAGAAGGGCAGGACCTATCTGAGATGCAGTGCCAAAAAGAAGGCAAAAACAGCACATAATTCTACAGAGTACAACACTTGTGGCAACAAGTATCACAAAGCATGCCCCTTTCTTCTCGAGTCAACCCATACATGCTAATTGTTTATGCTGTCCTTGCCCCCCTGTCTTTCAGATTGTCACCATCTTCTGTTTTTCTTCTTCATGCAGATGTTTGAAAAGTGTTTATTCCTATCACTCAAAATGAATTATTTTGCATAATCTCTAGCTGACAGCTGATATGTGCATCTATGTGATGAAAAAAAACCAAAGAGCCAGAGTTCAGCATCTGCTGCCTTTGAACTTCTGTGCCATTATAGCTTCATCAGGCCAAAGGCAGCAAACACAAAAATCCTATTTCGAAAACATTTTGTGAGTCTGAGACCAAGGTTGCCAGAGCAGTTAGTGCATGCAACATACAGCCACAGGGACATGAATATTTCAAAAGGACAAATAAATCTCTATCCACTTCCTAACCCATTATCCAGGGGTTACTAGGAAGCATTTATTTCTGTGCAAGGAAAAGCATTCCCCTCTTGGTTTTGTCACCCATTCCCTGCTACTTCTGTGCACAGGATTCCTTCTCCCAAAAATGGTAATATTTTCTGCCTTCAAAATCCTTCCTAAAATTATTCACACTTTTGCAAAGCCTGAATGGGCTCAAACCCATCTCCAATATGTCACAGGGAGCTGAGATCTCCACTGACATCTCAGTGCAGCTTAGACTTATCTCTACCTCTGAAAAATATTTTAGTGCAGAACAGCCATTGAATTTTAGCTAAACTGTGTGTTTCAAACCCAATGAGAAACCCAAGGAAGCAAACAGACTGGTGTAAAAACCTGCATGCTCTATTCACTGCCTTATTCACTATCCATCACTGTAATACCCACATTCAGATTGTTTTTCAGAGCTGCTGATTTTCCTTCCCTGAGTGACGTACAACAGACCTGCATTTTCTCCTACAAATGCAGCATTATGATACCCTTTTTTGCTTGCCAGAAGGAGCAAGTCACAGAATAGGGTACCAGGTAAAATTCTCTGGTGAGGAGCTGAGCTGATGCAAGAATCTTTCTGTTATATATTTGTGCCATTCTTGAATGGCAATGATGCCTTGGGAAGACTGACCTGAAACAGATTGGACAGAGCTAGAGGATAACAGAGATATTTATTGAAAGGCCTTTAGGGTATACCTTGGACAGTACAAGAGCCTGGCCACGGCTACACCCAAGGTGGACTTAGAACGGTCACAAAATGGACCACTGGTCATGGGGTCTCACACTTGTAGAAGTTTTGGTCCATTTACATATTGGGGTTTAATTGTCCAATTACAGCTTCAGGCTGTGAGGTCTCATCCTTCTTGTTCCTCCCTTCAGTCCACCATTGTTTATGCTGTTGGGCCTGAAAGTTGTCCTTGGTCTTCAGCAGGAAAGGATTTGTTTTGTCTACCTACTCTGTGAAGAGAGCTTACTAACACTTAATATGAGGCTCAGAACTACACCCCTAGGCAGCACAGAGTCTGAAAAACATGAAAGCTAAAACTTAAGGCATCAGCAACATTAGCAGAAAAGTAGTCCTGCTCAAGTCATCATCCCTGAATCCTCCCTGTAGGGTTCTCATAAAATCAAAAAAACAAAGCACCCTCCAGGAATACAGGGCTCTTCTTTGTAAATGGGTTTTCCTCTCATAGAGGGGCTGACAAAATGCAAGGATGTCAGTGAAACCATGCCAGTGTTTGGATCTGTAGCCTGCTCCTACAGCTTATCCCAGCTCCTTCCCACCAACCCTTGGGGCTTTCCTCTTCCTTTGTGCTGACACGCAAATCCTTAGCCAAAGTCACCATCACGTTCCTCGTCTGTCCCAGGAGAGAGGCTGAGGAGAGCTATGGGAGAAGGGACTGGGAGCATTCCCATGTTGTTGTTCTTTTATACCTGTTATGGGCAAAGGACTCATGGTCTTCTGCAGTGCAGAAAATTTGTCAAATGCTTTGCCTGAGGGGTCTTGCAAAGCTTCGCTCTATCTGGGTGACTAAATCTAGATTAAAGATGCATGGCTCTGCCAGCTGCTGCTTTTCAATTTAGATGCTTGCACTGTATGCTTATTTATTTATTTTTAGGTTATTGATTTTGTCAGGAGGCAAAGCAAGGGTTGTAGGAAAAAATATAAGTCTAGAAGTCAGCAGTGTTGGACTTTTAAGGGGATAAGGAGATTTACTTCTAAAATAAAACCTTTGCCAAGTGCACCAGTTTTACCTAGGCTACAAAGTCCTGAGTTTTACTGGCGTTCAAGGGCAATGACAAAGTACCCTTGACTCCTTTGGGAGCAAGTCTGGGTCATGACAACACAGCTGCCAGTAAGCGATAACCGGGCAGGGATGGGAGTGGGTTGCCAGAGTGCCTGGCTGTGAGCTGCACTTCCAGCATACCTTCAGGCAGCAGCAGTGCCAGTAGGGTACGCCAGGTTAGCCTTTCTGAAGTGAAAACCCAGCGGTGCTACTGCAGATTTGGACCTGGTGCTGGGAGGTGATCTCATAGTTCCCAGGAGTGTGGTCAGGCCGGCTCTTCCCTGGTGGCAGAGCCAGCAGATGTAGGTCATGGTCAGGATCCCTTCAGCCACATTGCATGTGATGCGCTGGATCCAGTTAATTATCCCGTGGTGATAGGACAAGAAGTGATGTGAGTAAAGCAGCCCTGTTCTCTTGATGTGTCTATCAGTGTAAAAAGACAAAGAGCACCATTTTACCTATCATTTCACCTACACCTTTTCTAGCACTAACTGTACAATTAATTCCTTAATCTATTAAGAGGCGGGGGGGGGGGG
>VYZR01034044.1:1905-19696 GCA_013400675.1 Oxylabes madagascariensis
TCCAGATCGAGGGCTGTGAAGAAGAGAGAAAACAAGTCTCTAGTGAAGCCCCAGCTGTGACTCAAGACCTCCAGTAACATGATCTAACCGTAATTAAATCTGCCCATTTAGGCAATTTTATTACATGTTCTACTGTAACCTGTTACGCATTTAGACAACTTCTATGTACAAAATGACCGTGTCCCCACTTTGATCCTTGTTATCACGATGAATACACATAGTTTCACACTTCCATCATGCTTGTATGCAAAATATGCAGATACGGGGAAAAAAGCTAAGAAAATTGGTAAAGAAATATATTGGTTTAAATCATTGCCTTAGAGGGACACATTGCATGCAATCAAAGAATAATGTATGTAAAAAGATAGTCCAAAAAATCCACCATTCAGGCTTGAGCTTTCCTTTTGCTTTGCTGGCAGAGATGATGTCCAGCAAAAAAGACAATGTACAATACACTAGTGAGAGCTGCTTGCCTGCTGGGCTGCTTCCCTCCTCTAACTCCACACACACATCGTCAGCAGCTGCGGTAGCTGCTCCAGCTCTTTACAGTTTATATACTCTTGGCCTGTGGCAGGATGATGAGCTGCTGGACAAGAGAAAAGGATAATGTGGGAGACCCAACAGAGGAAAGCTGATGCTTTGTCACTGATGATAGCCCGGCTCTCTCATTCACAGCTGCTCCCTCTCTCCTGACTTTACCCCACCAGGCAAGAGAACCAAGTCAAACTGAAGCTTTGGCTTGACTCGAGACACCTGTGAGCCCACTGCTCTAGACTGTGAACACAGCTGCCAACAGGCATGAAGTGAATTACACCATACACACAAATATTGACTACAAAGTCACCCATTCTCCATCAGAGCTGCCTGCACAGTCAAAGGAACACTTTTACAAATGCAACAGCTTTCAATCACTACTGGTAAAATTGATGCAGGTGTCAGTAGGAGCAAAGGTGATTTTTAATTATTTTTTTTAAACCACGAAGATATGAATATGTAAATTAATACATGGCATTTTCTGGTATCTAAATGAAGACCATCGAACTTAAGCTTTAGACTCATGCACCAGATAAAAGTGATTAGTAGGTAATGTACACATGAACAAAATGTTGAATACCTTTTAAAACACAAGTCTAGATTTATTTAGCTCTCTTACCTGCTTTTCTCTTCTGAATTTATTCCTGTTGATGACTCAATTAGCTTCCTCTGCAGACCCTAAGTCCCCATGGCGTGAGTTTTACCAAGCAGAAGAAATCTGATCTTTTGCAGTGCACCTCCTTGATTAATCCCTTGCTACTACATCAGGGCAACTCTACTGCGTTACTCAGGCAGGGACCATAGTTAAAAGCTTCACAACCAGCCCCAGCTCATTTACACAACGTGGCTGAAATTCCCACGTGTGCTTCTGTGTAAGAAGTATCATGTTGTCCTTCATATTCCTATGGGGGAAATTCTTATCAGGCCCTTAATGATCCAAGGCCAACAAATAATGGCTTTTTCATTTACGACATCATAAACTAAAATAATCTGTGAAATCAATGGAATCAAAACTGCTCTTGTAAGACAGGCACTCTTCATTTAATACTTCTGTCTACATGTTTTCTTCATGTTTTCTGTTATGAAAACGAGTTAGTATTTTGCCTTTCAGAGACTGGACAAAGGGATTAATTTCATAGAAGTGGCATCAGAAATAACACAGCTGGAACGATTACTGTGCTGGGCATAGTCCTGCCATACTGCAGAACACACTACACGGAGGAAAGATGCCTTAAAAATACCAGAGATCCAACTGTCAGGTCTGGGTATCGTTAGCAAACACTCTAAGGAACTTTAACATATTGACACTTTCCTTCACCACTGGGACTCAAATAAAATGCCAGCAGACCTCAGAAGAACTGATGGAAGAGAGTTTAAACTCCTTCCCATCCACAAGAATCATGTTTTGGACCAGGAATGCTGTCCCATTGGCTCAAAAATACTGATTCAGCAAAGAATTTAAGCATGTGCCTAAATTTAAGCAGTTTAATTAACTTTGACGTCAGTGAGCCTACTTCTGTGCTTATAATTAGATATGTGCTTGCTGAAGCAGAGCCCATCTGAATAGAATCTCGTTGATTTTAATTTGGCCCTTTGTCTTTGCCCCTCATTTATTCTTTGCAGTGACTGAAGTATTAGTGCTAAGGTTCTGGTTCAGGAATGCACTTGAACAACTCATCTTCACTCATAACATGCAAAAAGAAGCTAAGCATGTCTTAAAAAGTAAGCATAGACCTAAGTGCTTTCCAGAATAATGCTAGTTTCATGGTTGAAGATCATACGGTGGTCCAGTCCTTCTTTTTGTTAGTCAGATATATTTTTTTACAAGATAGATTTTTTTTCCCCATTTCCATAAAGAGCTAAAAGTAATGTTCCACAAACTATAAATGAACATTTACAAGTAAGCAGGTACTTCGCAGAGGAATTAAACTTATATAGGAATCCTTTCACAATGTTGTTAGTTCTTGCAATGTGGAAGAGCCTGCTGTAAATGTCTTATTTGTTCATTTGAATGATGGCCTTTAGGTCCCAAAATCTGGGATATTTTAAAAACAGTCACAAAATAGTAAAGCATTAAATTAATTTTTAAAAACAAAACAAATAAAACCAAACCAAAGCAAACAAAAATCCCCAATACCAAAACTGCATAGAGAATGAAGAGAACATGAACACCATGGATCCAGTCACCAGATATACCGGTTCAGGTCCCTGAAGAAAAAAGACAATGAGGGACCTCCACAGCACACACTAGAGCAAAACAGCAAGATCAAAGCTTCAGCTCCTGCCAGGCATTTCTGCTAAACACCTCTAGAGGAAAATCTGATGTCTTTTAACATACCCATGAATTGGATTCAACATACAGATAGCATCTTTAACAAGCCTTTTAACTCAGCTATTTCAGCCCATTCTTCTGTGTTTATGGCCTTTTAAAACCTGGAATACATGACAGCCATTATTAACTGCAGGCATTCTACAATTAAAGGTGGAATTAGAAGGATACAGCAGTGCAGGGGGAAGAGGAAAACAGAAGGGAAACAAAGAACGGAGCTCAGTGTGGAAAACACTGCAGGAAGAGTTACTCAAACAAGGAAACCCGAAGAGCACCTGTGCTGAGGACACTGCCATCCATCACAGCCCTGATCTACAAAGCTCCCTGCACGGCTCCCTGAGCCTCTGCACCACAACACAGGGTGGCATGACTGGGCTGCACCACCAACAGAACCACTGCGCCTGAGCTGTGCCACGAAACTGCAAGAGCAAAGGATTTGTTATGTGCCTTGCATTAATTGTACTGATAATTACATAGCTAAAATACAAACGGGTATTTGAAAAACATCTATCTGAAATCCCACTGATTTCATGATTTTTCAGAAACTCTACCCACAAATGTGTGCATGCAGCAAGATGGCTCATCCTTCATCTAATCAAAATCTATTGTCACATACCTAAATTTCTGCTGTCAAAAGAGCACTGGAAAAAAGTTTTTAAAGGTCCATTCTCAAATTAAAACTGAAGAGAAAGCTGACAATATAAAGAAATCAACTATGTGTCTACTTCATGAATTTATTTGGAGACACGAGAATAGAATGAGAATGTCCCAGTGGGCTTATTAAAGCAATGCACTCTAAGTGACAACTGTCTGTTCTTTTAAAACCAACTATCAATTTCTTCAAAGCCATTTAGTTTGTTAAGATAGGGTGACATATTGGGATTGTAGGAGAAGCAGAAAAACCCCATCTAGCTAGTAATTTTAGTTTTGGGGGTATTATTTGCATATTAACTTGCACATCCCGTAAGGAGAACCTACAGACATCATAAAATTTCATTATCCCATCCTCATTACTTTGGATTTTGAATTAGCACATGATTGGGTTTCCCTGGACACAACGAGATTTTTTCAGAAAATCATCCTAAGGCTCAGCCTCCCTCACAGTAACTCATTTATCTAGAATTTGCCAACTTTACAGGCAGAGCAGGCACTTGCTGTCCATTTCCTCTGCTCCCATAGTGTGACCTCACCCTTCTTTGCTCTTTTTCTTTTTGCTGCATCAGTAAAAGGAATAAAACTATTTCAGCTCTGTCATCACTACTCTTCCACTGCTTTAAAAACATACAAACAGCTGCCAAAAGAATGGGCACTATTTATTGTGTGGGACAGATGATGTTTGGTCTGGGCACTCTGAAAATACTGAATCTACAGTGTCTCACCATCCTGCATACAGCAATCCAGGCTTTTTCTCCAGGGAAGAGGTTTAGAGTTCATCACTAACAAATCATTTCCTAGGCATGGAACCTTCAAAAGTAACTCCAACATTGCTATGTAAGACAGCTATTTCTGCACACATGAACTTTCTCAAGCACAGTTTTATATTTTCAATCTCTCTGCAACCTTTTTAGCTTTATTGACCTCATGATAAGTAGAGTTTTGGACAGAGAGATGAAAGCCAGATAAAAACATCACCTATTGCAAATAAACACAGCAATAGAACAATGATATCCAGTGTAGACTTTTTTTCCTCTCCACGTTTGTAGACTAAATGGCATCTGCAGAATAAAGTTTCCTTTCATGGGGCAATGTAACTAATTCATGTCTGACTATTCTAGGTTTCCAGTATGTTTTCAAACCACAGTCCAAATATATTTACTTCACAATAGCTACAAATATATGCTCATATTCCTTCCACATCCTCAGTTTAGTTTTGTTTTCTTCTTTTCTTTTCAAAACTCCCCATCCAGAATGATTTGTATCACACAGACTTGTATCAGTCTTAGCTTTTTGAAGACAATCCTTAGAGGTCACCATCCTTCTACAGAGTTTAGGATTATATGATTGACTAAATTTAAGATTTAATTAAATGTGGGGAAATTTCCCCTCCTCCCTAGATTTGAAAATATAACTCATCCCAGGGTTGGAAATTCTGGCTCTTCCACTCAATCTGAGTGAAAGCATACATTTGTCACTGATGCACGAAGACGTGAATTCTACCAGAAGAAGAAAATATGAGGAACACAGAAGATACTTTCAACTGCAGAATCCTGGCAGTCTGTAGTGCTGAGTGAACCAAAGGGACTGTGCCAAGCCAGACATGGCAGCTAGGATTTCCCCTCTGTTTTTCTAACATTACCTTCAGTGTTTGCTACAACACATACTGCAATCAAAGGAAAGGAAAAATTGCTGAAATGCCTCTGCACACTTAGCTGTTCCAAAGGGATGCTGAAAACCACTCTGTTGTTATTCAAAAGGACTGAGGTCTGTTTGAAGCATAGCTCCCAGCAAGGATTCCACAGGAAGACTGGCTCCTGAACTCTGCTCAGCTGACTTCTTTGCCCTGACACATGGCTTGGGTTCTCATATTAGCAGTAAAGTCACCAACTGTTTGAATTTTGGTGTGTGTCAGAGGTATCTTCACAATATCATGGGTAATTAATCACCAAAGGATCCCACTGAGCCTCCAGCAGTGGTGTGATGATCCACCAGCTTTGTGTCACTGGCTTGGGAACTTTGCTCTCAGACATTACTCTTGTTTCTAATCCCAGCTTTTGTCCCTTTACAGGCAGTGAATGATTCTGCTCACACAGAACAGGAACACAACACTTCCTCCCACCCTTCCATCAAGATTCTCCAGCAGGCAGATCAGTGCCCAGACCCCAGACCAAGCACACAGCTTCACACGGTGGTCCTGATGTAACCCAGCAGCTCAGAGAAGGGGGTCCCTGAGTGACAGCTGCCACTGCCCTGGCTGAGGAGCTTCTGCCTTGATCACTGCAGGCTGCGAGCAATAATCGGCTGCAAAGGATCAAATGAACACAGAATTTCCTCCAACCAAAGACTCTGACTTTACCTATTAATTTTTCCCCTTACTGAAAGAAGTAAAAAGTATCTCTCTCTTTTGGAACATTTTTCTTCTTCCATTTTGACAGTTGCTAGACCAAAATGTCGGTCTAGCGCTTCTCCAGCTCATCTTAGGTATTGAATGTGTAATTAGCTAAACTGCATAAAATTTTAAATCAGAATTTAAAATCGATTTGCTGTCCTGTAAGACATGCTAGATTTTGTAACAGAACAGAGAAAGGAGGTTTGCACAATTTTGGCTCTAACAAAGACCTACCCAAGTCTTTGCTTTTGCTCTCAAGACAGCACAACATTGACACAATTCCAGTACCTCGGCTGCTTTTGCTTTGGTCAAGACAGTTACTGTAGCTACTGCTTATTCTTTCAAACACATTTGGTTGTAATACTAGAAAACCTCCAAAGCAAACTCCCCTTAATACCTGCAATGGTATGTAGCTTTTCAAGGACCACTAGGTCCACTACAACATTCCTACTGGG
This sequence comes from Oxylabes madagascariensis, assembly GCA_013400675.1. Lineage (NCBI taxonomy): Eukaryota > Metazoa > Chordata > Aves > Passeriformes > Timaliidae > Oxylabes > Oxylabes madagascariensis. The sequence goes on from VYZR01034044.1 coordinate 8,270, forward strand.
AGACAGCAACTGTTATAAATTTCTGGCAATTAACCTCTCATAATCTTATTTTAGACCAGCAGTGCTTCATTTTTCACACTGAAAACTTAGAGGTCTCTCTGGTTCTTTGCCTTAATTGAAATTGCTTCTGTAGTAAATACACTAAATAATTTCATTTTGTTTTTTCTGTGATGGAAGGACAGTATCTTCGAAAGTGAGCAAGATTAATGTCTTTTGGGTCTGACCAGGCAGTCATAAGGGAAACTATCACATATGAAACATATACCCCGCTTTGTACACAGATGTTCACTGTTCAATTTATTTCCTCAGAAACAGCTCCTGTTCGGCCTTCTATTATTGAGTTCAGAGCCAAGTCAGTGATACTTGCCTTTAAAAATGTTTAAATTTATGTTTCCCTTGAGAACTTGCTTTAGAAGATGCACATTTTAAACCACTCTGTGAACCTGAAACTAAGGATCGAAGTCTGTGTCTGCAGGTTTGAATCTACAGAGCCCTAAGCAGGGCTTTGGGAAACAATGGCACAGGCAAGCAGGATTTAAAAATCTGTAACTTTTTCTGTCCACTGAAATTAGTAGCCCCAGCACACCTTAAGTGCAGGCATTTCTCAAAGAAGTAAGGAATGTATTGAAGGGGGTTGAATTAATCATTAGTTTGATCACATATTTCATAGTTGTCAACATTCTGTAGGAAATGCTATGGCTGTATGTTTTGCTGAGAGTGAATCTCAGAAGTTGAGTTTCACACAGTTCATACAAAACGCGAAGAAGCACTGGTTCTTTGTAACAGTGCACATAAGAAACACATACAGCAGCAAAGCAGAGATACGACTGAGATACCTACTAGACAGACAGGTAAGAGTCAAAGATATTTCCTTAGGACTGCATAATACCCAGGCATCTCAATGCTTGATCATTTCATCCTTCCAGCACATTAGGAAATCTTATCTATGAGCTTCAGCTCCAAAGACAACTGCATCTACGGGGAAGTCTTTTGGTAGAGACACACTCAGCATATGTATTTGTTTCTTGGACTTTACATTCAGAATTTCCTAAAAGCCTGGTTTAGGTCATAGAAATGCGATTCAAACCAACTTAATTTTCTAGTCAGATTCACACCTTTTGGAATTTATTATTGTTAAGCTACTAAACTTCATGAGGAAAATCATATTTCTTCCATTTATTCCTCAAGTCAGAAATAATGTTTTACCTTACATGGAAGTGTCAGGAATAAAGTCTGGATTTATTGGGATATTCACAGAAGTGTCTCTGACATATATTGTTGCATTTTCATCAAAATACCAAAAAATAAAAAGGGAGTTATTTACCTTGGCATCCAGAAAACCTGCAGATGAAAGCAAATCTGATGGTTTTCTTTATATGTTTTACTAGAAGTAAAAGTAGGTAGAGGCAGAAACAATCAATAAAAAGGAAACAACCCAGAAGCCTCATCAAACATGAACATACTGACTTGTACTGAACTTCTCAGAAAAACAGCATGTTATAAGGAACAATATGCATTTGTTTTCGGAATGTATTACTTAGGAGCTCTCTTCAAATCAATTTTCCTTTATTCTGTGGTCTTTCTCCTTGAATCCCCTCACATGAAGTTGCACGCAGACTAATACAAATTAGAACTATCTATGATGACGAATCCTGATGATTTTTTGTTTATTCTTAACTGGCATTTAAATGAATGCATTGTATCACATAGAACTTTTGCAAATACCTTGCTATTGGCACTCTTTAACTGGTGTACTTGAATATGAGCATTGGAAAAGATGAAATATTTTTTCAAAACTTCTCAGCACGGAAATCTCTCTTTTTAAAGAGAATACTACATATAACATCTTATCTACTGATCACTGTGTTTCTCAGAGTGTCATGTCTAGAGTATTCAGACCAAGAACTTTTTTTAACAGGCTGACTCCATGCTGCAGACAAGCCTGGAGGAATTAGGGACGGATCTGAAAATGTGAGCAGCAGAATCTCAATAGTATTTAGGAAGTGAACTTGCTGTTCTTGGAGCTTGATGACCTGACCTGTTCACACAGTTCATGCTTTTGTGGTTCAGCCCTCTAGCAGCACAAAAGCTACCAATCCCCACAGAAGTTGCTACGTTACTGTTCTCATAGCTGGACTTCTCACGAACTTCTCTGAATGCCTCCAAGATACATAGGCTAACAAGAGAGCACTGGCAGTGAGGAACATTTGGATGCACTGCAGCTCAAAAGGGAACAAGTGCAGGACTGCTTGCTGTAAGCTGAGAAAAGGTAACTTGTAAAGGGCAAATGCCATTCTAAGAGTTTGCTTTCTTCTCTCCCATGAACATATGCAGGCTTTCACAGCTGCCTCCCCTCTTACTTGACATTTGTGACTTACATTATCTTCAGAGGGAAGTTACTCAAAACAACATAAAATGAAAAATCAAAATTCACACCCAGACCAAGATCTAAGCTGCCTCTACCACCAAATCTTCAGCTGTTCTCAGCACATATGGAATCCCTGAAGCAGAAAACAGAAAACACTGATAGAGATCAACAGAAATCTTCTCTGGGGAATGCCAGTTCCAGTCCAAGTGAAAGTGTGGTGCACACATTAGGAAAAGATTCTTCCCAGGAACTGCATGATATGTTAATGCACTACACATTCAAATCTGCTGCAATGAGAGCATTCAGGTAAATACCAGCCTCACAAAAATCCAAGGGACAGACTACAAAAACAGCAGAGCAAGCTTGTTGTTGTAGCTGAGTGTCTACAATTTCTTTAAGTGCTGTAGTAAAGGCATTAGAGCAAAAATGTTCCAACCTGGCAACACTTTTACTGTGACATCTCTCAAAGTCAGAATTGGTACCATGGTAACAAGGACCAGTGAAATGTCAAAAAGAACAGGCCAGATACACTGGTATTTTGACTAGTCAGAATAAAGAAGCAGCAGCTCAGCCATGCAACCTCCTTTATAAACATAGGTCTTAAAGTGTACAGCAGAACAGCGAATGCCAAAAAGGAAGTGAATTTTCATCAAAATAATATCTATCTACATTGATAGATATTATAGTCATTGATAGTCATGAGGTCCTCGAGCTCCCAGTAAAAATGAAGAGGAGTTGCCTAGCTGAGGACAATGAAAATCTAACACAAGTATGATCACGTTTCCCACGAGCAGAAGGCAGATCAAGTGCATGAGGGGCAGATCTCTCAGAGGAAGGGAACAGGAACAACCCAAACAAATAAGGCCCAGTGGGGAAAAGCTTCTCATTCTGCAGGCTCTTCTTAACCTCAAGATGTTTGAGAGCTGACTACTGACATGTCTACCATATGTCAAGCCAACCTGACAGAGGCTCAAGATATAGGATATAATTGCCAAAACTGCAGGTCTTATGGTTTTGTTCTGAGTGAACTCATGGGTGGGACAAATGGGCAAAGTCCACTGTGCCTTTTGTGCAGCCAACGTAAACGTGGCTGTCAGAGAGAACAGACATGAATTAATGCTGCTTGCCACTGAGCAGCACTACCCACCGTTTCCTTTTGGTCAAGGGAAGTTGCCAACTTCTTTAAGAGAAACTAATAAAACTAATCCCATAATCTAACTGAATTAAGAATTAATTACTCATTTATTTGTAGTTTTCATATTATAAATCTTTAGGAAAGAAAGACTTCGCTGCAACAAAAGTGTATCCTGCTAATATATGTACCAGGGCAGAATTATTTTACCTGTATGAAAACAAAGTGTCCCAGGTGAAACCACGGCTCTGCTGCACTGGGTAACTATCTACAGGGGAAGAGGTAGATTCCGTACTGCATGATACTGAATTTAATTAAATGAGATAAATAAAAGTGAGATGGAATATGTATTATTATCCTTGCTTCATAAACACAGAACTACAAAACTGACAGCAAAGCAGACAAGGGTACACAGTGAAAATCTGTGCTAAGAGCAGGGAAGTGAACTTAGAGATCACTTGAAATGTAGTCAGTCTTCAGCACCAAAAGCTGTTTCAGAAAGTAACAGCAAAAGAAAATAATACTTTCATTTTAATGAGGATTGTCAAGTGGATGGTTTTAGGATACTAACTCTAACTAGCAATGGATTAGATATCTGCATGGAAAGGTAGTAGAAATTTAGGATGACACAGATAAAAGGTTCTTAACCAGCTTCCAGCTACATCAAGAACCACATTACACAATTTCATACACTGAATTTTATCTTTAAAAAGGCTCTTCTACTTTTCCATTTTCTTTTACTCTGCCCCATCCCTCTCCACTGTCATTCTAGCTGAAAATGTTTTTTAAATGCAACTGCCCTAATAATTCTGAATTCCCTACTTAATTCAGTGTTTTATTCAATTTACAGCAATGTATTTTTGTGTCAATACTTTACATCAGCGTCATAGCTCTTCCTGTTCTGAGTTGTTCATTTGTTACTACTTACATACATTTCATAACTCTGCTCAGCTTTCATTTCACAAACAACCCAAGATTTTACTCTGCTCTCATAAAGTTGCTTACTTATTCTTATCAGCCACTTTCCTAAGTGCCTATACAGCATTTGTATTTCTTCTCCAGTCATATAAGACCATTTTGACTTGACTTGCTGGAAATCTTTGGTGTGAGGCATGAGGCTGACAATTTATATACTGTTTCTTTCCTAACACAGGCCTGTCAATCATTTGGTCCCTTCAAGCTGGAGGGATGCCATCAGCCTTGGCTGGGGTAATTTCTATTCTGTACTTGTAATCCTTTTAGCCACCTCATTTTGCCTTGTCTCCACAGATAATGGGAGCACTATTACTGGAAACTTAGTAAAAGTGTTAATCTAGCCCTATGGTCCCCCATGATCTGGAGGTTATCCTTACTTTCTATCTTTTTATTCATTCACATTCTGCCATCATTTCTTCTCTCCTTTTATATAATTTCTGTTAGTTTGATTTGATAATACACCAAAATACTCTTTGCCCAATCTCTATTATGACTTTGAAAACGTATCCTGATCAGGACATACCTTAGGTGTCAGTATCTTGTCCAGTAATGTTTTAACACCTCCATTTGCCAGCACTCTCACTACAAATACCTTTGTTAACCCAGGGCCCAATTTATTTACAGCTTTGGCACCCTACTCACAAGAACAACCTATTGTAACACAGTTTGAGTACAATGACTGAAGCTAAAGAAATAAAAAACCCCATAATATAGAGTCCTCAAATACTATGACGTTTTAGTCCATACTTCATATAAAATCAAGATTAAAAAGTAATACTGCTCTTGAAAAGTAAAATCAGAAGCACACCAAGCACAGCCTAAGGGATTGAAAGCAAAGTGATATCAAAAAAGGGTTGCCATTTCTGCTATCAAACAGCCAACACTTAGCTGTCCATCCAAGCTATCACAGCATTTGTTTGCTGTAGCTGCTCAGTGACTGCTAAAGTACCTTTCCTGCACAGTTCTGCCCTCAGGCTTCTTCCTTCCTCTCTCTCTTTACAGAGACACTGAACACTGTCCTTTTCTGACAAAGCTCCCTGTATGATCTCATCCTGTCGTCCCCTTGTCTGGCCTCAGCTTGGCCTCCTGACAAAAGCAAAAGTAGAAAAGTAGCTACAAAAGCAATGAAATTCAGTAGCTCGATAAAGTATCTTAAAAAAAAAAAAATTCGGAAAAGAAAATCGTTCCATCTCTTTCTTTCCCCTCATCCCTTTTTTAAATTTAAATAAACACTTTAATTGGTGAACTCTACTTTATTTGAACAGTTAAAATAAAGCTACCAAATGACTTCAAATCTTCTACAGGAAGAACAAAAGCATCAGATATGCTCAGAAAAAGTCCAAGCAAACACTATTCAGAGAGAAGGGCTTCGGGTTGAAGGAAGAAAAGCTAGAATGCATAAACACCTATGCACTCACATACTAAGAGCAACTCAGGTTACTGCAGTCTGAAAGCAAATGAGCAGGCAGCCAACCCGCTGGGCCATTCCCTATAGGTGTCACAACAAGGCAAAGGAATTTGCAGTGGAAGGTCTGGGGAGCAGCTGTCACCAAAAGAGACACATATATTTTTAAAGGCGTTGTCATTTGTCTTCAGGGTGGGAAATGCTGTGTTTGACCTCCTGCTGAGGCGGCTGCCCTGTTGCAGCAGCATGGGCTAGAAGAATAAAAGGCAGCAGCTATTATTTCAGGTACAAACACCAGAAAGCAGAGACAAAAGGCACAGTCATTAAATCGTCATTTTTATTTAAAAACACATATGGCAACTTATTAATACTTCTCATGCTGCATGAACTTCCCCCCTAGGCATTCTCCAAAACAATTTGTATTAGTTAATTGCCAACTATCTCAATGACCAAGTAAAACGACACCAAAAAGCACATCAAACACTCTCTCAGCCACACCAAACAATCCTGGATGGGAGAAGCCAAGGAACTGACAGCTCTTGGTCGGGTGCCCTGCCTTTCCCCAGCGGAGGCTGTGGCACCTGAAAGGCTGCCTCGCCTGGCTGCAGCCTCCCATCCCATCCTGCTCCCCCCCGTTTGCCTGGACTCTGATCTGCCATCTGCACCTCCTTTCCAGCCTAGCAGGGAGTCACCACCACACAGCTTCAACCAGCTGGGATGGATGAAACATCGTGGGGCCATTTCCAAGAACCAAGGGGTGGTTTTCCCCTAGAGTCGAGCCAATTTGGCAGCTGGTTGCTCTGCCCTCCAGCCCCAGGCTCCAGCCCATTTCCATCAGGGATGAGTGAGATCCCCATGGGGACCCTGACTCTCCTGGGGACAGAGACAGAGACGCAGCTCAGGGAGCAGTCAAAGAGAAGAGAAGCCACACCAGCAAAAGCTCTTGCCAGAGAGGTCCCTGAACAAACTTAGGGCAGGAACTGCCGGAGAACAGAAGCAGGACTACTGATTGCACTGGCTCAGCCATCTCTGCAAACCAGCAGACAAAGACACTGAGCTGGAGGGGTCCACCTGCTCCACACAGGAGAGCTGCAAAGCCTGCCAGCCACCCCAGCCTGCAGGACATCCGTCAACAAGCCTTGTCCCGAGCTGTAAGGAGGTACTAACGGTGGATGGTCCTTGAAAGGATTTGGTGCAATTATTTTCCCCAATGTTCACCTACTCAAATATGTTTTAATTAGAAAGTCTTTTTTTTCTCTTAGCATCTAAGAATGTCAGACACTAAACAACATGGATTAAAAATGTTTCCAGAGCGATCCCATTGGCAGCATTAAATTCATACTTGGAGGAATGAATGCAAACCATTGTAAATTTCCCTTAAGCCTGGAGGAAGGGAAAAACAAATTCTTATTCATTAAAATTAATGCCATTTGATATCTACATCAGGGGATTTCTGCAGGAATGTGACTGGAAGAAGCGTTGAAAGTGTCTTTCATTAAAATGCAAAAGAAAACAGAAGGAGTTTCTCAAAACAGCCTCCAAGCATCCCTGACAACAACTTAAGCAAATCACGAAAGGCAGCTTTCAATGATGCACGCTCTACAAGAAAAGCAAAGGACAACCTCAACGTTTTTACAAAAACTGAATGAAGGAGCAGCCACTGCTGTATTAGAAATCAGCAAAAGTTAATGCACTCTGATGTGAAAAATGAAAGTTTTTAAAAAGTCTGCGTGTTCTGAAATGACCTCACATTTGTAATCCCAGTCTGTCAATCTTTCAAGCTGCCTGTTCAATGATGTAGCTCTCAGAACTTGTATGTGAATGTGACATCCTTAGAGTAGGGGCTATATGTGACATTTCACAAAATATGTAATGGTATGTCCCAAAATATGAGTATTTAACACAGATAGTAACAGCACAAAAAGCACAGTGTAGATGGGCATGATGAAACAACCTGGGAAGACCTGGTGAAACAACTGTACACATAGTAAAACTAAAGTAGTTGTGAAACCAAATATTTAAGATCATTGAAAATAAATTACTTGCATATACAACTGGGAAATAGGAAGCAAAGCAAAGGACTGAAAAGGGTTTTAGAATATACTGAGGGAAGAGCATGTGATTTACCAGCTTTCCCAGTACATTATCAATTAAAAAGGGCAAGACTGAACTCTGTACAGAGTGCTAAGATGAAAAAAAAAAAAAAAAAAACTCACATATATTCATCAAAAAAGTAATTACTGGTAGAAATCAAACACTGACATTGGGCTTTTCTAGACCATGATGACTGATCAGCAGTTTTCAAGACTACTCCCTCAGTGAGCCCTAAAGGAAAAGGACTGTAACATCTGANGAGTGATAAGAAAAAAAAAAAAAAAAACAACTCACATATATTCATCAAAAAAGTAATTACTGGTAGAAATCAAACACTGACATTGGGCTTTTCTAGACCATGATGACTGATCAGCAGTTTTCAAGACTACTCCCTCAGTGAGCCCTAAAGGAAAAGGACTGTAACATCTGACTCCCAACCTCACCTCCAGTAACACACTGATAGAGAGACACGTCAGGAAGAATGAGTAAGAGAGCGGGAACAGCTGTACTTTTAAAGAAAATGTAATGCTGTCATAGGTGGAAAGCCTCCCTTGATAAGCTTTAAAAAAAAAAAAATCCCAAGAAGAGATTATGTGATATCTAATTAATGGATAAACTTAATAGAAAGTCAGAAAAAAGAGACATTGTGCTTGGTCAACAGAACGTTTTATCCTCCACACAATTTTCCTGGATGAAAATCAGTTTATTCAACATTTAGTAAGATTAATGGTCCCTTCCCACACAAAAAAATAAAACACTAAGTCCAGTGAATATGCTTTGATGTGAAAGCCACTTTTGCATGAGGAACTGCTTAGAACACTTAGGACAATAGGTAGCCATGAATAAAGAAGTTTGGGGTTGATAAAAACTGAAAAGGAACATGAAAAGAAATATTAACACCCAATCAGTTGGCTAAAAGTCACTGTTTTGAAGAAGGTAACCTTTCCTGATGTTCCAAAATGGGGACTGCATACCAGTTTAGTACTAAGCAGAAAAGTTATCCACGCTCAGTCTGGAATGGAACAATTATCTTTCTGTTTTCCAAGCCACTGCACATTATGTTGACATTCATCAGCTAAGAAAAGGAGAACCAGAATTAAATGCTCCAGTTAAATCCAACATGTGAGAAGCAGAAAGACCCTTAAGTGCATTTTCTAGATGTCTAAAAGGAGCAATGGCAATACATCATGATCAAATATTGCTACTCGATCAGAGACCTGTAACAGATTATTGCTGTAAAATACTGGGAAAATGGCTACTTCATACTACAGCAATAGAATTACTACCTACTCTTGGCTCAGAATTCTAATGCTAAGGACTATATGCATAAGAAACCATGGTGCTTATTTGCACAGGCATATGAAGTCAAGGAGTACAAGTTTTGCAATAGATACACCAGGGAGCGCAGAATGGATGTGAAAGATTTAGAGGTTGACACATGACAGAAAGTCAATGGTTTACCAAGATGGAGGGGTCTGAGAATGTTCATTCCCACCACGAAATTACTAAACATCTGTGCTTCTGAAAGCAGCATGTCATCCATGAGCTCAAATAGGGCAACAACAAGCACTAGCTGGGGAAAACATAAATTTCCAAAGTCATGTATCCTCAGAAGAACATGTCATTGAAATGCTAAAAGCAACATAACTATAACCACCAAACACGTCTGGTTTTGGTTTTGTTTTTTTTACAGAATGCAAGACAATTGCAGGTAGCATTTTTTACAGAATATGATCATCTGAGAATCAACAATACATCAAAAAAAGGCTTTTCCTACCAGCTGATTTTGGAGTGAATTTGTCCCTGTTGGCTGCACATACTGCCAGTAGCCTGTATCCAAGATCCAAGTCAAATCCTTGCTGAGCTGCCACTCGACTAACCACCTGCAGAGGGAAAGAGAGAAAGCTTCATTAGAGGTTGCTTGAGCTCTTTGCGAAGTGACATTAACCTGCTCATCAGCACTAATGTTAGACACCTGAATTTGCTGCAAGAGCACAGTACAAACATGGTATGAGGCAGTGCTCCCCAGTAGTTTCCAACACAAGCACAGCAAAGTGAACACAGGAGTATTCCCGTGATCCAATTATTTGAGCACTTGTCAGAAGACAGGCCTGGTAGTTCCATGAAAATTGGAGAGACAAAAGCCAGAAGAAATATTGAAAGAGCAATGTATGTAAAGGTTGTATAGAATACACCTTACTGTATTTGAGATGTGAGGATGAGAAATCCTCAGCCTCTCTCTCTGTTGTATAGTTCCTGGCCCTGTTCCCAAGGGCAGTGCCCAGGTCCTTTAGGTTAAAATGCCCGCTCCACACTGCTGGGCAGGGCTGTCCTACTCTGTGCTCACTGTCACAGTTGCTGCATTTCAACAATACTGTATCGGGAAGCACATTTACTGCCATTTTAGAATAAATAGGCCTGTGCAAGAAGTATTTGCCAAACATTAAATTAGGGAAAGACTTCTTGTTGTTGACTGATCTAGAAGAACTAGCAAAACCGGGCAAATTGAAGACCGTAGTTAAGGACAAAAAACAGTCAACTGTTTCTCCAAGCCAGCAACTCAGCTATCAGCCAAGAACGTATCCTCTTTAAAATCTGCATAGTACAAACACAATACCACAGTCATTCTGCCAGACGATGCTAAAGTTATACACAGCACAGCTTTTCTACTGCCTTCCTTCAGACTCAGAGGCACAGATAAAACAGATTATTCTTAACAGTGCCATTACTTCTTTGCATTAAAACAACGGTGAAGGAACTGCACAAGAAACAGAACACCATTTCCTGAGGCAAAAGAAAGTCCCTATCTTTAATAGCTTACAGTACAAGAAAATATCCTTTTCCCACCCTTTCTTCGTCTGAAAGCTTCTTTCTTAATGAATGACACTGCAATTATCTGGGACCAGGACTGCAAAAAGCGACAGTATAGAACAGAGTGAAGAACTAACATATATGATAACTTACAAACGCTATTCTATACTTTTTCCAATATATCCACTTTTCCTAATTAACAATTAAGAACCAAAATTATTTCTTAAAAAAAAGAAATTAACATGAATGAAGTTCCCAGGTAGTTTTTGTTCTGTTGCTCTTATTAATTTAAAAATTAGACATTCATAAGACCTAATCAGTGGGAGTGTTCCCTCCCTAAATTTAACCCTTCCAACCTCAAAACTGAGAAGAAAGTGTCAGGGAAAAGAAATGAAAATTGAGGATAATCAGTGAAGTAATACACACCTACTGTTTTATCACATTTCTTTACAATTACAACTTTTAGATAGAAAAGTAAAAATCAATAAAGTAAAAGAAATAATGCAGTTATTTTTGATAAACAAAAAAACATTTCCAACTTATTAGATCAGCCTTTAATCCTTTACACTTAGAAGTCCAGTTGTTAGCATCCTGGCTAAGACTCTGGGTCCAAACTTGAAAAAATAAGAAAATAATAATAAT
>VYZR01034046.1:14329-38227 GCA_013400675.1 Oxylabes madagascariensis
TAGAACACGTTTCACTGTTACATGATAAAAATATTTTGAGTACCTATCAGATGTATGAACCCTCAAATTCATTTTTAAGTCTTAACACCAATGTAGAATTTGGCTGGTACCAACTATCTAACTCCAAAGGAATATTATATCAGAGCTATATTTATATTTTTCCCAAACTTTAAAATGGAATCTTAAAGTACACTTGTGTTTGTCCTTAAAGAGACTGCATGAGTAGCTATTCTTTCGTTGTTCACAGTAGAAAACCTCCTTCTGAACAACAATTACAGTATTTTTTGACTGAAAATATGATGAGAATGAAAACGTGCACAGTAACACGACCTGCCTCAATATGCATGAAGCAAACTGACAATAATCTGACCATTAGTGTCACTCTAAAATATTAGGCAGATCCACCCAAATGACAAATGCAAAGTAGATGTTACACTGAGTTTTTGTTACAACCCACGTCATTCAGGCACAGCAAAACATTCAAAAAGAAAATACTGTTTTAAAGAAATTCTATATATTTTCTTGAGCAACAGGTCTCAAGGGAAAACCCCCAAAGGCATTTTCTTAAGAGTTACAAGTTATGTGGAAAAAGTTCTGGTGTTTTATTTTAAAACAAGTCAACCTCCAAAGCGCAAAACCAACCAATAAAAAAATGACACATTGCATTTAGTTATAAACATCAAGATAACTTGTATTCCTATGCAATACTAAGAAATGCTACAAAGTGCCTGATAATACCACCCCCTGTTAAACAAACTAGTGATGCGATTTCCAGGAGAAGCAGACTTTTATTTTTTCCCCTTCAACAAATCCTTAGGTTCCTGATTATTAGCTAATGAACCAACAGAAATGCTGGAATGAAGAACTGAGCACAATGAAGACAGCTTTTTGTACTGCAGGAAAAACTTACTTCNTATCCTCCCCCATTTCACCAAAGGCCCTGCAAGTGTTGTCACCCATCTCATCAAATTCCCAAGAGCTTGCCCTCTCAAGGCAACACACCTCCTTTTCTCAGAACACTTGACTCAAATGTCGTTAAAGAAGTGTCACAGCTTATCATTATCTCTCGAAGAAAGCAGCAGATTTGTGACCTTGTACATAAAATAATTTCCTACAGCTTTCCTATAGCTCCTAAACTCGAGCATCATACGTTCTCTATTTCTTGCACACGAGTGCTACCAGGAGATGGCAATATGGGAAAACAGGACCATATTTATTCTGCATTTTCTTAACTAAAAGTGCCTTTACAAGCTTCCAAGAGAGAAACACCTTCCAAATGAGACTCAGCACACACAAAGATAATTTTATAAATTTGAGTACACATCTAATCTGCGCCTGCTAGGAAGACCAGTTACTCTAACATTTTTTCACTTGAAAGATCTCTTTTAGTTTATAACATTATTCAATTTGGCTTTTCTGATGCTGTTCTCTAAAGCAGAACTGGAGATTATTTAGAAGAGAAGCATATAATTCCACATAATTCAAAGGGACTTTGTTTGCATGCTTTTCTAAATTTCTACACCCAAGATAGTAGTTCTGAAAAATCCAATGTACACATTTTTGACTAATGGTATTGCTAATGATGACAAGCTGCCATTAAACAGCTCAAGATCAGCAGTACTATGAAAGGCTATGGTGAAACGCACAGCTCACCCAGCTTTTTTTGCTGTCAGGATAGACAGAAACCCTCAGTATAGAAAAAGAGGCTGTCTGTAAGAAATCCCCAACTACAGCTGTAGTCTCTAATTTCACTCAAGGACAGGAATCAAAATTTAGATTCCCCAGTACTATATTACCTCATTTTAAAAATATGAACTGACAGCAACAATCAAAGAAGTGCTTTGATTATTTCACAAGTTACAACTCCTTACGACTCCTCAAACCTGAAGAAGGATGCCAGAAGGGCTTTCAGGATGGTTCACCAAGACCAGACACAGACTTCTGCCCTGTTTTAATCTGTTTGACTTCTCCTAATTCAGAGTCACACTTGTATGCACTGCTGAAAATGCCCCAGAGCTGACACTCTGAAACACCTGAGTGAACTATGACCTCTCTGGATCTGCAATTCATGAGACAATCTGTCCTAAAGTAACTAGTTCAAGTGAAAGGGTTCTCACTAAAACGTTTGAAGTAATACACTGACAAGTTAATGTCTGTGAATACAACTGATGTCCATCTTGGCCTCCTTAAGGCAAACCATAATCCCATTTACCACACATTCCATCCAAACGAAAGTCTCCCTAATACTTTTTACTCCCTTTACTTCAGCACAGTAGCTAAATATTTTGCCTGTGATAAATATATTGAATTTACACTTTAGAATCATCTGCACACAAAACAGCCTACTTAAAAGGACTTTAATCTTTATGTCCAAAAATAAATACATTAAATGAGTACCAGTATCACTGCTTGTATTAAATAACTAATGTTTAAAAGCCAACAAACAAAAAACCCAACATGAATACACTGTTGACAAGAAACAGTATAAAGTTCTAGCAGGACTAATTATGTTCCCTGTCTATAAGCAAATGAGTTTGAAGAGGTGGCACCACTTACATTTTCTTTCACATAATATGAAGACAAGAAGAATTAACAGGAATCACTTCTGTTGCTCAACATACAGCTTTGATTCAATACAATAAATATCTTGAGCAAAAGAATGTTTTCCCATATCTTACTAATGCTTGGCAGAAACATAGCTTTTCTCTTTAAAGAGCTTTATGAATACTAGTCATTAACACCATGGGAGGCAGTTAAATATAAAACACGTTCTACATACAAGGAACATGGGATGCAGAGGCTCTAATAGCAAACAGACCGCTGCACAAACTGAGCTGTGTAGTTTGAAATGCTAATCTTATTCTCGGATCAGAAGGAGAGACAGTAAAAGCAGGATTACATTAAATTTTTCCCAGTATGAAGCAGATTCTCATTTTGGCCTAACGGTTGATTTGAAAGAGAATAAAACGGTTTTCAAAATATTTCCAAATATCAAATACAAATAATTTCAAGATGGTTGTTTTCCTGTTTGACTTCCAGACTCGAAGGGTCTGACTTCATAATAGTAGTATGAACAGTTTCCAGCTGTTGATATCAACAGCATAATTTTTGTACTGATTTATCTTGCCTTACATAGAAGGGTATACATATATGCATGTAGACATAAAAAAACCCCTTCAAATTCAAGAAATACCTTTGAACCAAAAGAATCCTGAGCGAACATGTTACAACCCTCACCTTAATTTCAGAAAAGCTGTACATTTTTTTTCTTTTTTAAAAAGACACTTCAGCACAGCAAGGAATAATACAGAATTCTTGCAGCCAGCATCAAAAACTCCACACAGTACTTGGAGTATTTGACACAAGATGTTAAAACAAGCAAGACTTCCAGTCTCTTTAAGCATCCATCACTTTGCATCTCTCTTTCAGAAATCTTAGGCTCCCTTTGATTCCAGTTGTGAACAGACTGTTCTACAGAGAAAGGCATCCCTTTTTACACATACTTGCTCCATTTTTAAAGAGTAAAAAAGAATTGTCAAACACACACACACATATCTCAGCAGCTGCTACTTTGACCGCAGTTCATCCTTCTGTATGGCCAAAGTCCACAGGCCCAAGGCCCTCCCAGAGAGTCCCTGAGCACAGCGGCACAGCCTGGCCACCTCTGTGCTCGGTGCTCCTTCAGAAACACGCCAGCATCTGAGCTACATCAGACCCCCAGAGCACTTTCGTTTTACTGCCTTCAGCAAATGGAAACTCGCTGTCTCTAAGCTCACACACCAGATCAGTGTAGCTCATCTATCCTGAACATCTGGGTAAGCTACAAAAGCCAAGCAAAATCTCCTCAGGTACAACAGCCAATTTTTTTCAATCTCAAGGTTTTTACAATAAATAATCTACTCTCACAAGGACCAGAAAAGCAAAAAAAGCCCATTTTATGCCAATAGCGCTTGAAAAATTTTACTTTTTCTGAACAGTGTCAGTCTCCAGTACCTCCACTGCTAATTTGCAAACCTTATGCATCCTCAATGTAATGTATGCAATCTGCCTTTCTGTGGATGCTGTCAAAATAATCACTTTCCCTGACAGCTACCTGAAAAGGGGGAAAATAAAAACCCAGAAGTAGGAGTCAATAAAATATTATTCCTTCAGCATCCTGTTTATTCAATTATTACATTTAATGTTGAAACTAATTAGAAGCACTACTGTTGAAGAAACATAGGTAGGAGCAAGATGCTTTTGGCTGTAAAACATTTCTAGCACCAAATATAAGTATCATAAAAGGTTACTGAAACCCTTCTTTTGCTGTTCAATCATTCCCATTTCAAAAGGTTTATACAGAATAACTATTTCCAAAAGTTTACAGGATTTGTTTCCAATTTCTTTTCGTATCTTCTTTTGAAAACCAAACAGCAGGTCCCACCTCCCAATCACTTTTCCTCCTATTCAATTAAACTGCCAGATTAATTACCATTCAATAAGTTCACAAGTTCAGTGATAAGCCTTATGTAATTGCATTAACTTTTAATTTAACTGGGAATGTGCCTCACCTGTTACAGCTACTGGAAGGAAAGTGAGTTTCACTGATGGCCCTTACTCATCCTGCAACTCACTAACACAACATCTGTAGGTTTCCAAGACACAATCGGACAGGATGCCAGCAAATCTGATCCTGGCTCCCTTTTACAGGGGGACCAGATGATGTTCCCAGGTCCTTTTCAACTTGGGCTGTCTTCTAAAGTTCTATATTCAGATTCATATGGCAATATTTCAGACAAATTTGGTAATTTGAACCTAAGTTCCACTAAGCAGCTTCTAAACAGATGACTTTGAATATTCAAGCCATTTATGCTTCACTTACCCTCTGAAATTTAATTTCTTCTCCCCAAAGGTCCTGTCAAATTTTAGTTGCATCTACAATTTCATACACTAAGAACTCCACATAAAAACATTGTATGATCATGTAAGTTGGTTAATTAATGCAACTGTAGTATAAACATTTAGCAAAAACATAAGACTGATTCCAAAGTGAACCATGGATAATGCACACAGGTATGGAGTCTCCTTCGGCAGAACTGCCTACTGACTCCTACCAAGCTGGTTCCTATCCTCACTCCTTTGTTAATTCTATCATTGCCATCTTAGCGAACTGGATCTCATTATGATGTTTTATTTAATATGGACTGTCAGACCTCTTCTGTCTATAAAATCCCAGTGAAAGAATGAAAACATATATCAAAAGGTAAACCCACACTGCATTTTATCCTGTTTTCTTCTACATGTTCTCTTTTTTTCTTCAAATTCTATTTTAAAGAAACCAGATACGGATAGCATGTGTAGTGACAGGGGAGTTTCTGCTTTCCTAAGTAGGCAACACACATTTAACATTTTATAGTGCACGATCTCCAATTCAATGCATCTGTTGAAATAATACAAACAAATGTTACTGCATTTACAACTCTACACAAACTCTATGATTTTCCAATGCTGTGAGATGAAATTATTCTACTTCACTGCCCTGAGTACACTGAGCACAGTTTGTTCATATATTTGACCAACCATTTTCACACTTTCCCCACCTTCTGAGTGTCACATAGTAAAAAGAGATATGCTGAAAACCGAAGTAGAATACTTGCTGAAATTTAGGCAATCTTAAAACTATCTCTATTTGTTACTCATTTTTGCTGCACAAAGATGTCACTTCACCCTCTTTGCTCTTTTGAAAAACTTTTTACTATTTAATTTTCGTTATAAAACATAACCTAGCAATGGTCTCGGTACTCAGGCAATGTTCACCTCACACTTTTCTAAGCTGCAAATGCAGCAAACAAGGTTCTGAAAAGCTATCAATTTTAGCAAAAAATATGGGTTTTGGGAGCGAGAAGGTGGCTAAATCCTTCATATAATCCTTCATAGTCTAATCTAGAGCTCAGTCAACCAGTGTTTTTTGCCTTATGACTTCACTGAGAGTTTAGATGAAAAAAATTCTTCTTAAAATTTGAGGCAATAGTCACCTACTTAAGTTATAGAGCAATTAGCTGATAAACATTTTTAACAAAAGTCCGGTTATTAAACAGCAATTATTCAAAGAACAAAAAGTAGTCATTATCTTAGGTTTCTTTTAGTTTCTACAGTAATTCTAGTAGAACCACTAAAATTCTAAAATAGATGTGGGAACAGATAGCTTGGATTATTAGTAGCACGTGATCATACATCACTATCCAGGAAATAACATGTTTCCCATGGCCCATAACAATATTTCCCAGAAAACTGTCACAGAAGAGAAACTGACCTTTAGAGTCCAGAGCAGACTTAACTGTCCTGGCAACAACTCTCCCCCAACTCCACTTTTTCCAGAGTCTGCTTCCAGCACACTGATTTTACTGCATACATACACTGAAAGGCAGTGGGGAAATTGAAGGATTCCTTAAGAAACAAAAGATCCTAAAAGTATTCTCTGGAGTTGAGCTGAGTTGCCACTCACTTCTAAGTTGCAGGGGACCAATTTATTTAAGGAGATAAGGGTATTTTCCCCACCAGGTGAAAGACCAGGATTTAAAGAGGCAATTTCTTAAAAGCTGAAAGCACCACTAGCATACACAACTACCTCACTGGTCATCTGCACTCCCTTCTTCCAAACTAACACGGCCTAGAGCACCTGTATTCCTGTCAGCTCCAATATTCCATCACGTTTCTGTTTTCACACCCGTAGTCCTGCTCTGCTTCTTTCCTTTGCCAGACCCCCCGTACCAAGGCACGAACTGCAGCTCCAGGAACCCACAGAGTTTTTCAGCTTGACCAGAGGCAGCTTTGTAACCAGCCTGACCGCCTGCCCGAGGCCCAAGCCCAGCTCGCAGCGGTACCTGCACGCCTTGCTCACCGTCCCCCCACGGGATGACCCCTTATTCCGGCCAAGTGTGACTGGGCAGGGACACGACAGATCCACATCCTGCTGCTTCTGAAACTCAGGAAGTTCCACTTCAACACGAGGAAGAACTTTGTATGAGGGAGGCAAAGCACTGGAACACGCTGACCAGGGAGGGGATCGAGTCTCCCTCTCTGGAGTCATTCAGAACCCACCTGCACGCGTTCCTGTGTCACCTGTAACCTGCTCGAGGTGCCCCTGCCTTGGCAAGGGGACTGGACTGGATTATCCCCCTTCCAACCCCAACAGTTCTGGGCTGCTACGAGGACGCCTCTATTTTAACGGGAGAAACGACAGACCAGCCTGTTCCACGGGGCACGAAGCTCCCCAGCACCCCGGGGGAGCCCCGGCCGGGGCCGCCCCGCGTTCCCCCCGCGCCGGGACCAACCTGTCCGGGCCCGGCTGGGCCGGGCGGGTCAGCGGCGGGCGCTCAGCTCGGCGGGGAGGCAGCGCCGCCCCTCGCGGTCTCCGCTCGGGCCCCCTCGGGCGCCCATCGCCCCCGCCCCGCCGGCCCGGCCGCGCTTTCGGCCTCCCTCCGCCACCGCGGGGAATTCCCGGGGCTCGGCGCCGCCCCCGCCGCCTCCGAGGAAGTCAACAAACGCCGCTCCCGGTCCCTGCCAACGGGCGGGCGCCGCTCCCGGAAGGAGAGAGGCGGCCCCGGTGCCTGACCGGGGAGGGAGGAGGGAGGGCGGACTGCAAGTCCCGGCGTGCAAGCGGGCCCGGCCGGCCACCGCGGGAAGCGCGGCCGAGCGCCGGCTCCGCCCGGCCCTGGGCGGGACCGCCACCGCCCCCGAGCGGCCTGGAAGCTGCTGCGGGTCGGCAATCCCGCCTGGAACCGTCTGACAGAATCGCGGAATTGTTAGAGATGGAAGGGACCGCTAGAGATCATCCAGGCCAAGTCCCCTGCCGAGGCAGGGTCACCACGAACAGGTGCTGCATTAGCTACATTCCAAGTGGGTTTGGAATTCCTTCAGAGAGGGAGACTCCACGACCTCCCTGGTCAGCCTGTTCCAGTGCTCTGCCCCTTCAGTATAAAGAAGTTCTTCCCCATGTTGAGGTGAAACTTCTTGTGTTTTAGTTCATGTCCATTGGTCCCTGTCTTTTCTCTGGGCACCACCAGAAAGGCTCTGGCACCATCCTCCCGGCATCCACATTTGAGATATTTATGTGCGCTAATGAGATCCCCTCTCAGTTGTCTCTTCTCTAGACTAAACAGGCCCAGCTCCCACAGTCTCTCGTTAAAAGAGAGACCCCTGATCATCTTTATGGCCTCTGCTGACCCTCTCCAGTAGCTCCTTGTCTTTCTTGTACTGAGGAACCCAGAACCGGGCACAGACTCCACCCTCGTCTGGCAAGTGTACAGATGTGCTCCCTGCCAGCACCCACTCTTCCAGCACCACTGGGCATTGCCACTAAAAACCCACTTTTCTCCCTTTTCTGAGGCTCACTGTACTCCCTGCCATCGTTCAAAATAAGGCTGTAGCAAAGCAATAAAGATCAATGACCCTTAGTGGGAGCTAAGCTTGCCCCAAGTGCCCCCAGCTTTCCCCAAGTACTCCTCAGCAAAAGAGCCCATTCACATTCTTCAAACTCTTTCCAGCTCCTTGAGAAGTTACACCTGCACACAGCTGAAGAGCTAGTGAGATATGATGTAACATTTTACATTCATACTCCTTTTAATATTTTTTTTTCCTCCCCACAAGCCAGAGGCAGAGATGAAAGGCAGTGGATGCTCTGTTGCTACAGTGAGGTGAAAGATCATCACATGTAACCTCATCTGCCAAAGCCACAGCTTTTGTTCCTCCACCGAGGTCGAAATGAAGCAAGAACAAATCTAAATTGCAGATCGGGACCTCTGTTACAAGGAATAAAAGCAAGCTGATTCAACAAGTCTAATGTAGATCTACAGGGGAGAGCAGCTGTGCTGTTCAAGACTAATTTAAAGCTAACAGGAGTTTCCTTTGCGGCTAAAAAAACAAGCAGTTTGCTTTTATGTTGTGAGAGTTCTTCAGCCAAGTCCCAAAGGACTTTTGGCAACTGTGCCACAAAGTCAGCTGGAGCAAGGGAAGTGTACTAATGTGCCAAATTGATCTATATATGGAAAAATATTGCAATATTGTGTAGTCCTTAAATGCTTAAAGACCAAATGGAAACAGGATTCCTGCTGTGGGTAGGGAATTGTTATTTGGACAAGAATCTAATTTAAAAAAGCAAAACCACAAGTTCTCCATTAATCATGCTCACAGACCTCAAAACAACTTTTTAAAAAAAGTTTGTAGCATAATACCATTACTAAGATTTTCACTAGTAGTTTATGTTACATGGAAACTGCTTTTTATTTTATGAGCCAAAGTAGTACAATGCTGTTTTCCACTGTATTTCTTACCAAGAGCAGTGGCCTTCAGTTGAAGGCAAAAAAATAGTTTCCAAGTTAACACCTCTTTGTAACAATTCATATGACATGGATACAAACGTGTTTGCATGTTATTAAGTTACGGAACAGAAAATTAGCGTTTGTTTGAAATAGTGCCATTATGAAATCCAGAAGGGAAGCACATAAGGATTTAGGCCATCAAATATGCCCACTATTTTTGTAGATAGGATTCACATTTATTTTTAATGATGTTTTTAATTTGTAATCTTTTTCCCATTAAAATACACAGTTGGTATCCTATCTACAGAACAGTTAAACAAAAAACAGCCCCAAACAATGACCAGTATTGTAAAATCTGGTGCTACACATTTAAAACCAGCTGGAAAACGTCATATTAAAATTAACATCAGAATTTTCAAATAGTAGAGGTCTGGTTTTGTTTGGTTTTTTCTTTGAAATGTTGAATGTTTAGGTGGACAACGGTTCATCACATCATTTATCTTTTCTGAAAGAAACATACTTTGATTTCGGAAGAGATAAAAATGAATTTATTATCACCCCATTTGCACAGAAAGTACTAGAACAGGGTATGGATTAAAAAGCTAATTAGAAAGTGTAAAAACACATAGTTCAGCTGCATATGGGCATGCATTGTTCTGTTAAACAAAAACAGAATTAAAAAAAGGTAATGAAACATATAATTAGATTGACAGATTTTTCCTGTCAATCCTTTCCAACACGATCATGTTGCTACACAGCTGGTTGTAAGCTGTCCAGCTAGAGCTTGGAAGCTACCAAGAATTATCTTCTAATTAGCAAGACATTTCCCTGTGCTTCAGTCTGACATCCTAATCCCAGCATGTGTTAAGCACATACAAAGGAAATACATTGCCAGGCACAAGCATAAGGCCTGCACAACCGGAATACTGGACTTTTAAAACACAACAAGAAAACCCCACCAAAAGCAAATCCCAGCTCTTTTCAGACCTTAGCAAATAATTCACCATAACAGATGGCCACAAGGATGTGTGCCAGAACATCCGGTGTCAAAAGGTGTGCCTTTAACTGAGACTAGTAACTTTCCAGTACTAAATACATTACAGTTTCATGACCCATCAGAAAGGTGTGTTAACTAACTCCATTGTTTGTTTTTCAGATTTATGGGAAGACTATGTTTTGCTACAAAAGAGAAAAGTTAAAAATTCTATCATGAAAAAAGCCCACTGATCAGCAATCAAATATAGTTGTTTGGTATATTTGAATAATATTAAATGACACCACATCAGATTTTCACCTAGAAAACTGTAAGTAGAAGATAAAATATTCAGAAATGTTGAGGCCCCAGATGACAGTGTGAACCCTGGTAGTGTTCAAAGACAGGTTGGATAAAGCCTTGAGGAACTCGTTCTGTGGGAGTTGTCCCATGTTGGAACTAGAGGACCTTTAAGGTCCATTCCAACCCCTTAACATCCCATGATGATTCCATGTCAGTTAAATAACTCTGATGCATTAGAAGTGTGTGCCTACAACAACTTACTCCTTGTACTCTCTTGAATTCTCTTGACTACTTCTATTATGTGTGATTTAAATAACAATTAGAATGATCTAAAATTCTCATTGCATATAATTAGAACAGAACGAACTTGATATAAAAATCAGCATTCTATGAACCACATTACATTAGATTTCACTTTGGCAGATGCAAAGGCTCTGTTAAACACATCTACTTATGCAGTGCAAGTCCTTGCAAATACAAAAATAAGTCATAGTTGCTTTCTTCTGATCCCCTTCTGTGCTTGACATTGTACAGAAGCAACAGAAAGATCACGAAACCTGGCCTGCTCAAAGATAATGGCTTAGTCTTTATACTCTTTGCAATCCTGCACTGGTCAAAGTAGGGCACAAAGCTGCATTATAGTAAAAAATTGGAAATACCAAATAATAATACGTGCAATTAACATCCTTGTTGTGTATTTTTCTAGACTGCTGATAAAGCATAAATAATATTTAAAATAAATCTGCCCCAGCACAAACCAGCACAGTCTGTTCAAGGTCAGTAGTTAGCAGCAGAGGTAGAAAAAAGTGAAAAGAACCCACAAACAAACAAAGCCCAAAACACCACACACCGTGATTTCTGAAGTGCGTTGTTTATGGATTTATAACAAATCAAGCCCTTTATTAGACGTGAAAAGAAAGAAAAGTCTATGCAGTAACATGTGCTCTGCAAGATCATGAGAACAAATGCTAGCCTTGCCGAAATTACTAAACTTTGTAAGATAACTAGACTGTCATTTTTTGTATCTGTCTATCTTGACAGATGCAGGCTCTACTGGAAGGTAAATCTTCATGTTTTTGGTGACTCTGGCAAGCAGCTGGAACTTGTTCTGTCCTGGCTATTGTTACAGGGCCTCTATAGGAAGGCTGTGAAAGTAAGGATTTTGTCAGGAAAATCCACAAACGCCAGAGGTTTGTGTCCAAAAAAGAGACAGAGGAGTCCTTCAACTTTATTCGAATAAAGGGAGAGAGTCCATTGGGCACACACCCTCTGGGGTTTCTCTCTCGAGGTTTCGGAGGGTGCAGCCTCCTTTTATCCTGAGCTCCCGGCCGCATGTTCCGCTCTTCCCTTCCCCACAGCTGAGGCACTAGCAAGGTACGGCCTTCCCGAACCGCCTAGCACATATTCCCCCCCTTGAACCTGCTATTTTACCCCAAAATTCAGGGTTATGCAGACCCAGTTGTTTGTTCCAGGAGCCAAGCTGTCTGGGCTCTGCAACAAACGCGCTGCCCAAAGTTAGTAGAGACATTAAGACCTATTTCAAAGGCGTTAACACCCATACCTTCACCCAACAAATTGCTTGTAAAGACATTAGCTTTCCTCTCAAATTGATAACACAAAAAGAAAAAAAAATAGGTTTCTCTGGGGGAAATTATTAAGGATATATTTATACTTTGTTACTTCATTAGGATTTTTGCTAATAATTAAAATGCAGAAGCATAACTGGATAATTTTATGACTGGCAAAGAGCAAGTGAAGACTAAGAACAAAAGCAAAGCAAAGCCCATCTTTATTTTCTTAACAAAAGTGGTACATTTTCCGTAATTAATTCTGAGGTATTTACAGTCTCCTAAGAAAACTATGACTAAAAACCCCCCACATAGGCTCAGTCCTGTATGAGGGACAGGCGTGGGTGATACTTCCAGTGAACCAAATGCTTTATGGATGCTACCCTGGAAGAACATCTTTCTTGTGAACCTTACAGCATGTAAATTATCCGTATTGCAGCAGCAAATGGCCTTGCAGAATAATTTCTAAAGGTTTAGTTAAAAGGATTTGAGAAAGAGCTGTAAAGCTGGTTTTCACTAGGCAGGGCTTGCTGACGGGTGCCAGTGGTTCCTGTGCTGGAAAAGGTTATGATTACAAGATTCTGGCTAAGAGCTGTCTTACCCAGCTGCCAGCAAAGATTAAGCTCCAAATTAAAAAGCTGACAAGCTCCGAGACTGCTGCTCGGGTCCGGTCCCCTCACACCCGGCGTTTTCCCTCACATCACTCCGGCTCCGGCCGCCGTTCGGGCGCTGCCTGGCGGGTCCAGCGAGCCCGTGAGCAGCGGCGGCAATGCCCGCAGCGTGGGGCACGGCTGGGGCCCGGCTCGGGGCGGCGGCGCGGGGGGCACAGCGGCGGGGCCGGCCCCCTCGTCCTGGCCGCGGCTCCCGACGGGGCCGGCGGGGCCGCTCGGTGGTGCCCGGATCGCCCCTCAGCGGGGCGGCCCCAGGGCTCCGGCCGCCGACAGGGCGGGTCCGCCTCCTCCCCTCGCTTCAGGTGCCCGCTCCGGTTCGCTCGGGTGCGGCTGTCCGTGAGGCGATGGGCGCCGCAGGAGCACCGCAGGTACCGCGCCCGCCCCGGTTCGCTCGGGAAGCAGCAGCTCTGGAAGCAGAGCAGCTCTGGAAGCCGAGCAGCCCCGGCCGGGCAGGCGGAAAGGAGCAGCCCCAGGAGCCCTCCCCGCTGAGGGACCTCCCTTCATCCCCCTCATCCACAGCCGTAACAGGCTGAAGGAAAAGTGGCCGATCACAGCAGCTTAGTGGCTGGGGGTGTTTCGACTCTTTTTCTTTTTCTTTTTCTTTTTCTTTTTCTTTTTCTTTTTCTTTTTCTTTTTCTTTTTCTTTTTCTTTTTCTTTTTCTTTTTCTTTTTCTTTTTCTTTTTCTTTTTCTTTTCCTGTTAGCAGGCTCCTCGGCAAATCTGAAGAATATATTTTTTAATCACAATAGATCTATGTATGTTTATGTTCCTTGAGCCTAATGGTTCTGCCTTGGTGAATTAGCGGAAATGGTGAATCCTTGCAAAGAACAGATGCTTTGACAGATGAAAAATATTAAGTTCCTAATAAGGAAAAAAGTACTTTAAAGAGGCTAAAAATATAAAGTACTGAAGATTCAGCTTTCATCATCATCTCAAATTTAAGGAGTAGGCGTGGTTTTTGATTGACAAAATCAGTGTCAAACCTTTTACTGAATTCAGCTGAGCTCAATTTCTCTTGCTGTCCCCTTAATGATGTCCTCAAAATCCCCCAAATTTCGAAATGCTGAATTGTTTTGTGCATTAAAATTGAACGTCTCTTGTTTGTGCTTAAGCAAATATTATTTTTAATTATTCCTACTTTATCCTTTCTCTACTTCGAAGTTTAAAACAAAATATTAGGTCCTTATTGCATTCAGTAAACTTGATTGACTTCTCTTTCTTCGTAGCTAAGACACATCTATTGGGTTTGTTCTGTATATCAAATGAAAGAACTGTCTGTTTGAAACCTTGTACAATTTTACAAATGTCTGGGAAATGCTTGGAAGTTCTATTTTGACTTTTGTGTGATGTTGCCAGAAGGTATATTCGTGTGTGAATGAAAAGAGAAAGGAAACAGAAAGAGGTCTGTGCAGAACTAATTTGGTGGTAAACATCGTGCTTTGGAGTGGTCACTCATTTTTTTTTTAAAGGAAACTCTATTCTGAAAGAAAATCTTGTCAACAAAATGCATAAGCTCTGAGGCACTGCTATTGCCATTCCAAATATGGCAATTTTTTGCCATAAACTTTTTTCACAGTTTTTACAGAAAAAGGTTTTGGATTGGAAAGGAATCAGGGATGAGGGGAGGAAGCCTAGAGTATGACCAAGGTTTTGCTACTGGCTTAATATGGTATCAAGCTTATTGAGCATTTCTTTTTTTAATTGACATTTAATTATTTGTACTTTTTTCTTGTCTATTTCATGTGTGCATTTAGTTTTATTCTGCAGTGCTACTAGGATGTGGCACAAATGGGCCAGGATGAAGCACACCTAGATAATTTCAGTATGATAAAGAAAACATATAACTTAGTAGTATGCAATTCATAAGCTGAACAAATAATACTTTTATTATCAAGCTAGCTGTTAGCTCTGGGTTAATTTTCTGTCGAATGTCTCCTAAATTGAAGCCGTGTCTGTCTATTTTTTCTTTCATGGATTACAGCAGAAGAAAGTGGTAAAAGCTAACAATACCCTCAGAACATTCTAGTGTGCTGAGATAGTTTCCTGTAGCAAATTGTTTTTGTCTGATACCACAGTCAGAATTCTAATGGATGTTTTCTTTCCTTGTGAAATGCTTTTACTGTTTTGTATAATTCTTGGTTTTAATTACTGTTTAGGTTGATGACTTAGGGTTAAGTCGCATAGCATCTTCTGTCATCTTTTTCATAACCCTTCTCATAATAAGCTTTTACATTGTATAAGTGCTGTTGTCATTTCCAGTAACAGATTGTTAAAATGTCAAAACACAAGGTAGAGAAATGGTCAGGACTTGCAGCTCTTTGAAAACATTAAATTATCTGAAAATAAACACTGCTGTGTCCTGCTCCATAAGCACTGCCTTCACTTCTTGTGGAAGGCCCTGCAGTAGCTGGTACCTAATGTTTTGTTAGTGTCTAGCAGTTGTAATCAGGGTACCTGAGCCAGAGACATCTGCTGACTGGCAGGGCAGTGTGTTGTGGTGGCATTTCAGCTGAACAAAGGCAACTGGTCTTGAGCACACTGAACATGTTCTTGTTACTTGCAACAAGTTTGAACTTCCATATGCCAGTATGATAAAACCAGTTAAAATTCCATTACCCTTTCCTGAGTAAGCTTTTGAATTTTATTTCACAGTTAATCCCAAACTGCTCATCTCTCAGTTATGAGTATTTAGAATTGGAAATTTAGCTACATTTTTTAGCTAAATGTCTTCAGAACTTGCTCAAATGCAGGTTTCCCTGCTGTTTGGCTGTTTCTTTATCGATTTCTTGTACAAATCTTAGTGAAACACATTAAGTAAGCAAAGGGAAAGGAGGAGATTTTGTAGGGTTTATTTTCTGGTTTTGTTTATTTGAATTTCCTCTATTTTTTTCTTTTTTCTTTTTTCTTTTTTCTTTTTTCTTTTTTTTTTTTCCTAGGAGAAGAAGAAGTGTTTTGTGGGGAAGTAGGCTAAAGGAAGGAAATGTTTGTATTCCTTACTCATGGAAGTTATTAAGGGGTACTGTGATAAATAGATGATTTGGTACTATAAAAAGAACAAGTGAGTAATTTTCTGCTGAGATAGTTACATTAATTAGAGACTGGCTTAATAAGCCTCCAGTTCAGTGATACACACTGTAAATGCTTTGTATTCTCTAGTCTTCCCTATCCAATGGAACTCTTTTTCAACAGCTTCAATACTTTAAATATCTTAGTTGAGTTCAAGAAAATTGTCACTTTTCAGCTCAGGAAAACTGAATGACTCTTGTGGGGCCTTTGGATGATAACAAAAACATTATCCTACTACAGAGGTCTAGATCTCTTTCATGAATAGGAAAGTCCTTTGGCATAATTTTCCATCTCTGTTTTCTACCAATAAATACTGATGAGCCAGTTGAATTCCAAGACTGCAGTTTCAAAGCCATTAGTTGGTAAGCGTGATGTGGAAAGAAATGCAGAGAGATGTTCCAGTCCAGTCTACTCCTTGATGGGTCTGCAGCATGTTCTAGAAGGCCAAGAAAGATAATTCATTTTGTTAATTTTGGAGGAATAATTACAATTCAGGATAGACTAAGGTACCTCCCATAAAAGCATTTTCCTGGGAGGCTTTTCCATCTTTTTTGAACCATGAGAAGAAGCAGAGTTGTCGATAGGCGTACTGTACTGAAGGTAGGCTCTATGTTCTTGGGCCTTTCTCTCTTCTTCCTCTATTTTTTTCTACTGGGCTCTTGTTTCAGACTGCATTTATGGATGTTTTCATGATCATCTGGAATGTATATGACAGGAAAATAAAAGAGTATGGACCAGGCATCCAGGCATGTCATCCAGATATCAAAATATATTGTTGATTTTTAAATTATTTTTTTATTTCTTTTTCTTGCATACATGTGCCAACAATGTCATATTCTGCAGTTAAACCACTTAAACCAGTCTTTGGTTCAAGTTGTGCCTACCATGCTCACCGATCACTGCACTGACCTTGTAGTGTAGGCAAGGGTCGTTGCTGTCATACTTGATTGCATTATCAAAGCAATGTATTTTTTAAGAAGACTCCCTTCCTTTGTGCAACATTCTGATTTGACAAAATTAAAATATCTTTTAAGGTATAGTCATGCTTCTGTGATAAAAGAAAACAGACCTGGTTTTGTGAACTAAAAAATTATTGAAATGGCTATGTAATTATTTTGTTGTTGAAATGTCATTAATGTTCATATAATTAATTATGCATTTTAAATATGTGATATTCATTTGAATGTAAGAACTATGGAGAAATGGAGATATCAAGGAACTGTACTGACATATATATTTTATATAATCCTACTTTTTCTCCACAAAACTTTCTTGCCTTTTTTTCCTTCTACTTCTTCACAATGGGATAAGAGAAGTCAGTGGCTGGAGTAATCTGTTGCATATGCACTGACTGACAGTTTCCTGGTATCCTTGTGGTGTGTAAAGATAAAATGCTTTTGTTGCAAGGTGTTACTTCTAGATCGTAAAAAGAGCTAAAAATAACTTTACTGGTAAGTAAATCTTCCTTGAAAAAAATCTGTTGCATTAGTTGTTATAACTCAGGGATTTTTTAAAAATTTAAAGTAAATATAGTTTGACACTTTGTGATGAAGGATTTGCAAAGCCTTTACTTTCCTATGGCTGAAAAAAATGAGAAAAATCTATATAGAGTGTGGGTTCATAATGAAAATGTTTAAAGCAGGGACTGAGAAGGTAAGTTTATACAACTCAGCCATGGTATTGCAATATGGACACTCATCCATACTTTAAGTGTTGGATTTCTGACAAGTATCTTCCTGAAGAGACTGAGCCCCATAAGAGTGGAAGTAATTATATCTGTCTGGAGCTTTCTCTAGGAGGCAGTTCTTGGAAAAATATGCAGATAGCCAAGGTGAGATTACAAGGGCTATAATCCTAATTTTTTGGTTGTCTCATTTTTTGTCAAGGCATGCACAAACTTGCTGTGAATTATATGCAGAAATATTTTAGATGTGCTCTTTTTCTCAAGAGTATGAAAAATAAAAATTAGTTGTAGAAAACCAATTAGTATTATTTCAATCACTGCTGAATCTGTGATCCTTTACTCGGGGCAGGACGATTTATATCAAATTTTCAGCACCAGTGTATTTTTTAATTAGATTGTTTTTCATGTTGTCTCCATTGATACCTATTTAACTTTACTGGCTAACGTTTTTAAGAAGTCTTTATTGCGATTTCCAGCTTCTAATACCAGTTGCCTTTGAGCAAAGCTGACTGTTCTGATGATCTAAGGCTTGGGTTAAGGTGTATAGAAACAAGAGGAGCGTGCAAACCGATCTCTTCTTTTCAACAGAGCAGAATCTGACCTGACCTCCCCACCCCACCCCTGCATTTTCCAAAGCTTTTTATTCCTCAGGGCTTTCTATTAGTTTTACTTTCTTGGAAATCATACCATAATCTTGCCCACAAATGAATATGCTGAACTCTTGCACACCTGTCTGATGCTCTCTAGCAAACAACTGTTCTCTGCCTGTTTCTCTGGAGAACCTCATCTCCAGCATTCACCTTTCTCACACAGTGCCCGCAGCACACCTTTGTTTAGAGCTCATAGACTCTCCTATGCCCTGGCCTGTGGTTCCCAAGCCTCTTGGCATTGATTCCCAACAGCTGTGGCACTTCTGGAGACAAAGGTTACCTCTTGCTTGCCAGCTGCAGCATTGACAGATGCCTGGTCCTTTGCTGTGGAACAGGAAAGCTTTCTAAGTCCTTCTGTAGATTTTGCTTTTATAACAAAGTTAAGAACATAGGAAATACAAAGCATGCATCTTGCATGTTACTCCAGTAGAAGTTCTTTCAACTGAAGTTTTACAATCATTATTTATTTTGGAGCAGGATGATCCCCAATTGAGAAAAATTGCACAACTGTGATGTTTGTATCATAGTACTTTCGGATTTTAGCATCAACAGGTCCTTCAAATTCATTAAAAGGATTTCCGAATGTCTATAAAGAGAATCACAATTGGAAAATTGATCAATGAAGGATCTTTGAAGTTTTTTATCTTTACTTTCTGTGCTTTTAAATTATAGTAAGCATACAGTAAAAAATGAACAGCTAGTGTGTCCTGCTACTGCAGGAACAGCAATGAAATGGAAAAACTAAATTTGTTAAATGGATCAGATTGGACTTGCTCTCTGTTGGTACAGAGGTTTATCACAAAATTCAGATGAAGTCAATGTGGATTATAATTGTTCACCTGTGAGAGCTTTCAAAGTAAGATAAGGACTTTATTTCTTCCTCCTAATGCATTCCATGCAGTAATTGATGGCAGCAGAGATACGGATACATCTCCCAAATAGAGTTCCTGTGACGGTACTTTTTCTTTCAGTTACTTTTTAGAGTGCTCTGACAAACTTTGTTCCAATCCAGTTAACAGGCAGTGCATGGTGTACAATTTGGATGTCTTTGTTAAAGCTGTCATGCTGAATTCCTGGTTACTCTTTGTTCCAGAGCTTGGGTTGCACCAAAACACATTAACAGTTATTCCAAACTCCTTTAAGGTTGGGAAAATATCACATTATACATATATAACTGATAGAATATTTTCAGAGATGTGTTACTGTATATAGCTCTGCTTAAAGGTAGCTGGAAACTGATATTTCACATTATATAGGTATTAACAGACATAAGAATAATAGACTAATTGTTCTGTGAATTTTGAGATTTTTCGACTGTCAAAAGTTGAAAAGTAAAACCATGTTTTAGAAGTGGCTTGAAAAATTCCATTCAAAAGTAAAATTTAAGTACAAAGGAGATTGAAAAATGAAAGTTACACTCACAGTCTATCTGAAAGTACACATGCATACAGTAGTGTAACCAAAGCTGTAGATTCAATTTGGCAAAAAGAAGGTACAGAAATATGACTGAAGTTCCTATGATCATGAAAGAAGTGGATAAAAGAAATGTGAAACTGTTGCTTGCTAAATCTCACAGTACTAAAACTAGATGGCATTCAATTAAGGTAGTTGGAGGTGAATTTAAAACAGACAAGTGAAGTGCTGCTTTATGCAGTAGGCATTGAACTCTTGGAATTTACTGGAGATTGTGTAGTCAGGTAGTACATGTGGGTCCAAAAAGGAATTGTTGTCAGAACCAAAGTAATTACTTAGTAAGAACAGAAGTAGGCAAGTGTGTGTTTCTAACATTCCTAACCCAACACTTGCAGGTGCTATGGGAGTGTGCTGGGAGAAACTGGATGTGTGTTCACCCTACACAGCATTTCCTTTTGCTACTTGAAGAGCTGTGCTATGTGGATTTTTTGTCTGACGTAGTAGTATTTACATGCAAACCCTTCAATTTTTCTCGCCAAAATATTTTTTTACTCGTGCTTGCTGGCAATCTCATAGGAGGTTAAAACTGATATAAAATATAAAGTAATTTCTAAATTACTTGCAATTTTTTGGGGGGGTGTGTATTAATTTTTTGCTTTTTATAGGCATTTGGAGCATCAATATGCATTTCTTGCCAGTATATACTAATGAAAATGTCAGATATTTACCATAAAATAAAACTATCTCATGACTATTGCTTTGACTGCTTTTGAGTGCTTGCCAGAGATTAGACTGTGGATATAATTTTGTTTTAATAACTTCATGTTGGGTAGCCCTGCACTCTAGTTTATCCAGATTTATGCCAGAACAAATCAAATATGAAATCTCTGTCTTATTTATTTTGGAATACTGAATGTAATATAGCTTATGGATATTTTAAGAGAGTATGTTCTGTGTGCTGTCATCTACTGCAATCTATTCTTCCTTCTGTTCAGTGTATCGGCACTTGTTCATTGGTGACAAGCATGTTTTTTCTGGAAGATATTACTCCTTACATCCGACTTAGAGGAATACAAAACAGAGAGCTCAAAAGTGCAATCTTTTTTTTTGTTGTTTAATATTATTTGAACCATTAATCAGATGACCTTAATTTTCAATAAATCAATAATACCTTGCAAGATAGTTGCTATGTTACCCGCAGCCAACGCTTGCTTGGTTTATACTGACAGAAACAACAGAATGCCAATATATTCATACAGGAGTCTGTAAGTCTCAATATTCACTTATTTGGGCTAGAAACTGTCGAAGGGCTGTCATTTTTGATGTTCAGGCACAGCACAGCTTTCTATCTGTGGATATATATACCTGTGCATACATGCATGCTAATAAATTGGAATTTTGAATGTTGAAACTAAAAAGAAATTGGTTTTAAATAAATAAAAATAGTCCTGAGAGATGTAATATTTTGTGCAGAAGGGAGTCCTGGTTAATTTTAAAGAAATATTCTGTAATATTACCATGAGCTTTTCTTATTTATATATAAGTTTACTAGCCCAAATATGAATTTCCTTTTTTGTTTTTATTTAGTTTTCAGACTACCATTATCAGAGGAAAAATCTGAAAAGGTGCATTAAGTTTGTGTATCAGGGTCTTGCTAATGGGGAGGCTACAGGGCTGGCTTCTGTGAGAAGCTGCCGGAAGCTTCCCTCAATTCCAACAGCACCAGTGCCAGCCTGGCTCCAGGATGGACCTGCCACTGCCCAAGGCTGAGCCCAGCAGTGATGGTGGTACTGCCTCTAGGATGACTGATTTAAAAAGGAAACAAAAGGGACAACAGATTTAAGAAGGGGGAAAAACTGCTGTGAAAAGGTAAGAGAGTAATGAGAATACGTG
The DNA here is from genome assembly GCA_013400675.1 of Oxylabes madagascariensis. Lineage (NCBI taxonomy): Eukaryota > Metazoa > Chordata > Aves > Passeriformes > Timaliidae > Oxylabes > Oxylabes madagascariensis. The sequence continues at coordinate 35,850 of VYZR01034046.1, forward strand.
AAAGAAGCAACCACAGACAGCAAGGTCACTGGAGAAGGAGGGGGAGGAGGCGTTCTAGGCACTGTCACAAATTCCCCTGCAGCCCGTGGTGAGGCAGCTGTGCCCCTGCAGCCCAGGGAGATTAAGGCTGAAGCAGAGATCCACCTGCAGCCTGTGGAGGTACCCATGCCAGAGCAGGTGGATACCTCAAGTAGACTGTGACCCTGTGGAAGCCTGTATTGGAACAGGACCTATGGACCCATGGAGAGAGGAGTCCGTGGTGAAGCAGGTTTGTTGGCAGGACTTGTTACCCAAGGGGGGACCCATGCTAGAGCAGCCTGTACCTGAAGGATTGCGCCCCATGGAGGGGAATCATGATGGAGCAGTTTGTGAAGAATTGCAGCCTGTGGGAAAAGGACTCATGTTGAAAAGGTTCGTGGAGGACTGTCTCTTACGGGATGGACCCCATGCTGGAGCAGGGAAAGAGTGTGAGGAGTCTTCTCCCTGAGGGAGGAGTGGCAGAAATAGTGTGTGACGAATTGACCGTAACCCCCATTCCGTGTCCCCCTACTCTGCTGGGAGGAGATAAGGAAAAATAGTATTTAAGCCTGGAGAGGAAGGAGGAATAGGGGGAAGGTGTTTTAAGGTTTGGTTTTATTTCTCATTACTTTGATCTGATTTGTTAAGAATTAAACTAAGTTCCCTGAGTCAACTCTATTTTGCCTGTGACAGTAATTGCTGAGTGACCTCCCTTGTCCTTATCTTGACCACAAGCCTTTTGTCGTGTTCTTCTCCCCTGTCCAGCTGAGGAGGGGCATGACAGAGCAGCTTGATGGGCACCTGGAAGCCAGCCAGGGTCAACCCACCACAAAAGGCCATCTGTCTTTTTATGTCTCTGATAAGTGTTGGAGTGGTTTCTTTAGGAAAGATAGCATGTTGTCACTGATCTTTAGAGCCTCCAACAGATTATTAAACATACAGGTGTCGAGTATAGACAGATAGGCCCCCAAGCAGAGTTAGCAATTTAAATAGTTTCCAGTTTGTCTTAGATTGGCTGAAATTATTTTTTTATGTGCTTGGAGACAAACTGAACTTTTGGCCTTTATGATAGACCAGAAGTATTTGTCAGATGTCTGATACGACTTACGCTTAATTCACCCAGCTCATCACTTATTTCTTAATATACTCATTTCTGGTTTTTTCAGACATTTCAATTCTTTTTCTCAATAAAGTTGTGTCCATTCTTGTAGAGAGGAAAAAATTCTTAAAGGAATTACTGTGTTCCTGCCTTTGGCTGAAGCATACCTCACAGCTAAGATTGTGAGGGAGCTTGCCATGCCACTCTGCTAGACAAGCAAGATTACACCTGAGATTAGTAGTCCTCTTTACTTCTTTCATAGAATTTTTGCTAATACCTGTCTGAGAAGCTGATTACCTACAGCACCGATTGGCAGCAAAATTAACTCCAAATGGGTACTATACATGAGGTCTGTGGAGCATTTCTCCAAAAGTTCTCAGAACCATCTGCTTGTGAGGACTCCAAGATAACATGCTTCAGGACTTTATTTTAATTTTCACATCCATCTGTTCTGATCATTAGACACATCTGATCTCCCTGTTGGAGAGGCTGTCCCTGACCAAGAGGAGCAGGGTGTGAGAAGGAGCTTTATGTAAGTGTTCCAGAACTCTGACCCCTCTCCGTCTGTCCTCCCCTCAAATCTGAGCAAGAGGTGCATCTTTCAGCAGCAGGCGCAAATAAGAGCACTGTGATTTAATGAAGATAAAGGAGCATATGTATTTTCATTCTGGTAGCACTTTGGGACTGATATTTACCTTCCCAAGTACATCTGATGGCAGCTTTGCCAAAGGCATGTAAAACCCTACCAGCAGGTCTCAACTGCAAGTTTCAGGATTTCACAAGTGCTGCTTAGACTGCGGTATTACACTGAGCTTGCTATTCAGGAGGAGCCTTGATCTACCTGTAGACAAAATATGACCTAATGGATAGGAAGTATTCGCAGTTTCTGCTGTCAAATATAAGTGGATGGACACTTGGTCATGCATAGTTCTGTGTTGGATTTACTTTTGTGAGTTTCTGTCAATTGCAGTGTTAATCAGACAGATACGGGGTGAATCACAATGTATCAAAATGACTTCTTTTATACAGATCTGACAGCGGCAGCATTCACATTTTCCCACCTCTCAGCAGCATCTCCTTTCCATATGGAGAAAAGGCTGTCTGATCCTTAGCTTTACATCATGGCTTAGTGCATGCAAGACTGACTATAATTGGCTTTCTAAGTCAAGATGCTCTCTGGAAATGTGTGTGTTGTACAACTTTATGTGTGGGACAAAACACTTGTAGCAGAGCAACGTAGTCCCTTCATTCTGTATGTATC
>VYZR01034052.1:0-14885 GCA_013400675.1 Oxylabes madagascariensis
CTGCTCTGCATCCACAGAGTGGGAGAGGGACCTCTGGGAAAATTCACACCCTTTCCCAACTCACCTATTCCCAAAGAGAAGGTACCTGAGGAGCAGACTCCCATTTCCTCCATGCTGAGGCTCTTATTTCTTCTAGCCATAGCAAGGAGGAACAAGGAAAACATATCCCCTTCAGATTCCCCCTGTAGCCACATTAGCCAGCCACAGCCTTGCCATGGGGAGCCTTAACTAATGGATTTTTCCCTCTTGATACCACAGAATGAGGGGTAATCACACACAACACTCAGCAGTACACCACACATTGGACCGTCACATAAAAATAGCAGGATTAGTAATCCTGAACGAAAGTCTGAACTTCCATCTCCCTTATTTTTTTAGAAAAAGTTGTTTTCAGGGTTGTTGTTTTAGAAATTGCTCACAGTCTTTGAAAATCCACTTCCACAAAGCCCAGGTACTAGTCCAAGTTAGGCATGCAGCTGCCTCCTTGCTTTCAGAGCTCTGCTCTGGGTCATGGCCAAGCCCCTTGCAAGTAAATTGTGGGAGGTTTTCTACAGGCAGTAAAGAGAGGCTACTGTAACCACTTCTGTTACTCGTCAGCTAATTTACTGGAAACCTGGAGACTCGTGTGACTGGCCAAATATTCTTTCTGGAGAGAGCGCAAGTGTTCCCTTATAGAAAATCATTAAAAAGACATTGCAGTTTGCCAAATGATGTATCCAGATTGATAGCTGTTTGAAGAACAGTCTTTTTGTTGACTGCCTTTCTAGAAGACTACAAATTCTGCCAAAAACTTAAAGGGAGAGGTCGATATGGAAATGGCACCAACTATTTATCCATTTTGAAGCTTTGTACTCTGGATGAAATTTTGATTCATGAAATGAAGACTATCTTTCCTTCTTTCATCCTCTTGTTTTGTTTATAGGAGAATGTAGATTCAATAGAAGTTCAACAATGGTTCAATAAAACTTCAGGAGGTGAAAGTAAATCTAACAAATTGGATATAATGAGTTCTAGAGCATTTTTCTTTAAATCATTCCTCATATGTTGACAGAGTAGAAAGGCACAGAATTATTGCAACAAATATTTGGTGCATTAAGAACTAAAAATGTATGTGGGTTAAAAATAAGAAAAGCACGTGATTTACAGCAGGTATAAGGATGGTACCTGGAAATGGTGTTTCAAATTAAGTCCAGACTTGCTGCAGAGTGCTTATGGATTGCAGACTTTATAAGGAAGAACATTCTCTGAAAAAGCAAACAGGAAACCACATTTTACAAATGATGGCTGAACATATGGAAATTTTCACATGCATGATGAGAAGCGAGGAGTGTGTGTTACTAAGAGGCAGTGCTATAGCTGATTTTGAGTCACAACGGGCCTGTGTCAGACTCCAAAGCACTGCTCTACCGTAAGCTGGAGTAAAGAGTTCATGTCTCAAACCAGAGCTGTGTTACAAGACCCGGGGAGCCACTTTATAATTGTGTTCAGATATGAGTGTTTTGACCTACAATGTTTATTATTTGGAAGTGTTTCTTTTATCTAGTAAGAGACTGTGGAGAAAAAGCAAACAGGAACACTCCGAAAGGGCCAGAAGAAGACCATCAACCAGCAAAAGCTTGAGATTTCATAAAGGAAAACGCTCAAACTACTAACTTTGAAAACTTGTGTACCAGTTAAGAGCAAAGTTGGCTTTGCTCATATGAGGCGACACTAGCAGCATCCAAAAGTAAAGAGGATGTTTTTGGAGTGAAAAGGACTTTCAACAGGGTCTCTCTTAGGAAGGAGAGGAACTGGAAAAAATCAAGCTAGGAATATCTGTAGAAGGCATAGAAGTTCCCCTTGCAGAGACATGCTATTATGTGATGTCTGCAGCTGCAGATACACTCCTGCTGGGCTGTCTGAGGTGCAGGTTATCTGCCTAAGCTGTAAGGCCAGGACGGTAAAAGCACTAAACCCTGAGCAGCAGGATCCTATGCAGACAGCTCAGCCTCCAGGTTATGCAAATGGATAATTCAGCCACAGCACTGCCTATGTGCTGCAGCACGAGTTTAGCATGAGGCAGCCCAAGACATTTCTGTAGGTCTGTGCCTTTGTGCTTGCTGAACCCATTGTCCCTGGGTTAGTGGGTATGGCAGCTATGGCTGTTCTGAGGGAATGCACAGGCTGCCTGCTATACATATTTGATAGAAATTTTAGAAAAAAAACCCCAAACAACTGTCTAGACTGCTATTGGGGATTGTTGTCAGTGCTGTCTGTGTATGAGGCTGGGCTGCTCTGCTATTCAGTCACTGAGATTCTGTTATGAAAATTGTCCCTCCTCACTTTTTCATATTTTGTAAGCTATGCAAGTGGATCAGTTCGATGATGAACTGTGCTGCTTTAGCCCAGAGGGTACCACCATTACACAGAATCATAGAATCAGCTAGGATGGAAAAGACCCCTGAGATCATCAAGTCCAACCTGTGACCCAAGACCACGTTGTCAACTAGACCATGGCACTGAGTGCTACATCCAGTCTTTCCGTATACATCTCCAGGAATGATGACTCCACCAGCTTCCTGGGTAGCCCATTCCAAAGTCTAACCACCCCTTCCATGAAGAAATTCTTCCTAATGTCCAACCTAAACCTCCTCTGGTGCAGCTTAAGACTGTGTCCTCTTGTCCTCTCACTGAATACCTGGAAGAAGAGGCCGACTCCCAGCTGACTATACCCTCCTTTCACACAGTTGTAGAAAGGATAAGGTCACCCTTGAGCCTCCTTTTCTCCAGATTGAACAATCCCAGCTCCCTCAGCCGCTCTTTATAAGACTTGTGCTCCAGACCTTTCAGCAGCTTCGTTTCCCAGTGGCATCTTATTATCAGCTCAATTACATAGTCTGTTCCATCTGCTGCTCCACCCTGCACACGTCGAGGTGTGTCCTAAGGACCGGGATTCGCCTGACGGTGTGATGGGAGTGATGTGTGTGTGTCTATGTCTGTCTCTAAGTAAATATACGCATTTTTAAAATAATCTCAGCTGCTCATTGCAGCCCCTCTGTCAGTCAGAGGCGCTAGCCAGAGTGCCTTGGTGCAGAGATGCCAGGGGCAGGCAGAGGCACGGTGGGCCGTGCGCGGTGGCTGCGGAGCCCCGTCCCGGTGCCGGTCCCGGTGCCGGTCCCGGTGCCGGTCCCGGCTGCGGCCCCGCCGTGTCGGCGGCTCCGGGCGCACGGCAGAGAGCGCTGATGCCGCTGGTGCGGCGGCGGCGGGCACCTGCTGCACACACCTGAGTTTGCACACACTTTACGTGCCTTTTACCCGCTAAGCAGCTGGGTTTTGTTCTATTTAACGGGGTACAGCGGTGGCGAGTAATTCCTTCCCGTTTGCCCAGGGCTGGGCGGGAGGGGAAGAGCAGACTGGGACCTGGTGCGGGTCTTTCCGGCCACCCCCATTCTCCCGCAGGAAAAGGCTTTACAATTCCTCCCACCCGGCAGCTGTCTCCAAAGAAATAAAACGAATACGTCCGTTCTAATTTTTTTAAAGGGATTTTCTGCCAAACATCTGATTAGCAAGTAATTACGGCGATTGCCGCCATCCCATCCCCTCTGAACCCCGTTGTTTGTGATGGCCGCTGTCCCGCGTGAAAGCGTTTGGTGGGGTAGAGGTGGCGAAAAGGTTTTGTGCCGGCCTACACCTCACTGGGTTTCCAACGGCACTCCCTCTACTGCCCCTGAAGTTTTCCAGAACGCTGCTTATAGTGTATAAGCATTAAGTACGCCCTTCGTGCCGTTTGGGGTTGCTGTAGTCTGTCACAAGTGTGTTTTAGAGAGGCTGATTTTAATTTTGCCACCCAGGAGAGTAATAGTCCTAAGGAAACGAAGCGTCTTTCTGCTATTGTTATGCATCTGAAGGAAAAATCCTGGCACATAATTGGCTAAAAAATAGTAGTGTGATGAGTCAATAAATTTCTATTGTGTAGCTTTCTCTGAGTGAACAATGCTATGTTCTGGGCTAGCGTTAAACAATTAGTTCACATATCATGCAAATAAGCACATCCTAGATGGATACATCTGGGGGTAGTAGAAATTATTCACGTCGGCCCAATCAGACAGCAGTTTTTATTTATTTCAGTGTTTAACAGAATACCTCTCTGAGCTCTGGGAGACCTTGTGAGCTATTGAAAATACAATAACTTTACAAGGAGAGCCAGCAGTTTTTCCTCACTCTCCAGCTAGAATAATAGCCCTGTTCCCACAACGATTATCCTTTCTACCCCCAAGTGTTCAAATAGATAGCTGGGCAGGATTGACAGATCTCTTCACTGTCCTGCCGTTTGGGCTGCCTACCCTTTCTCTAGAGAAGAGTTTTTGGCTTTAATATTTCTACCAGTACAAGGCAGAAAAAGAGACGAGTCTGTCCAGGAGTCCATCAGAAATGAGCAATAAGGACAGAACCTTAGTTTGTGTAAATGCAACTGACTGGCTGTGTTGAGGACAGTAGGACAAAACAGAATGCAAATCAGCCGTATTGTTTCTTTTGAATTTCAACCATCATCTCCCTCTGTAGCTGTATTCAAAGGCAAAATATTTTATCTTTGATTACATGTGGTGACAATATTTACAAGGAACGTACCTTCATCTTTGGTACTCACCATTATGCTTGAGTTGTTTGGAGTAGTTCTGTGTAAATTCCTACAGTTATTTTTATTGTTTTGTGTTACAATAGTGCCTAGAAATCTGAACTGTGTTTGCTAGATGCTGTTCAAATATGTACTATGGGACAATCCCTCCCCAGAAGGTTTGCAGGCTAGCCCTTTACTGAGAATAGAATTTAATTCCTGGATTTCATTTCTTGGTACATTTGAGTTCTTGAAACTCAAGAAAACTTAGTTTTTCTCTGTTCTCATTTAATCCCAGTTATTTCCTAATTAGAAGTTAATGTTTTTTTGAAGGGGGACTACCAAGAGAGTTTTCAAGCAATGTGAGGCATGCAGAGATTTGAACTAAGTCTCTACAGATGGTGCATGCCTACAGACCTCACTGGATCTCTCTAAGGCATTAAGGAAAAGTTTAATATTTTTCATTTTGTGCAGGGAGATTAGTGGTCCCCAGCTGTGCCTGAGACGATCCATTCTTCACAGCTGGCCATTCTTATTAATCCCTAGGAAATAGCATATGTTCTAATTGGGTGATTTTTAAATACAAACTGAGCAAAACTCATTTAAACACAATAGTGGAAAAATTGAAATCATATTTTGTGGTGGATCATATTTGTGCAGAAGTAACTTTTGTGGCGGTAAAGAAGTAATATCCCAGTTTCACCTCTGGTGTTTGTTTTGGACTGTCATGGTAAATGTAAGGAGATAACATAAGCATCCCAGGAACATTCCTTCATGAGCCCAAATGCATTTTCATTCTGGCTGTTCTGGTTTGGCTTTAAGTGGGAAGAGAGATGTCAGTGCAGAAAAGCACCAAGCACAATAACAATTGGAATTAACAGTCCAGAAGACTGTTAATGTTTATGATGCCAAAACCCAGGAACTAATGCTTTGTTTTTACTTATGTTCAAAACTTTGACTTGGATTGCTCTACATATGTTTCCTGAAAATGTGAAATTTGTTAGGACTGCCAACTCTGACAATGAATGATCAGCTGATAATTACAACGGAGAGCTCATTTCAGCCAGGTAGGTCTGGCTGAGAACAAGTTCCAGCTTCTCTGTTGCTTCAGTGCATAGTCTCCAGCTGCAGGGGCTGTGCCTGGCCATCAGTGTTGCAATGGGGGTCCTCTTAGTTTGCGTGTCTGAGGCCTTGAAGCAGACACTAATTTTCTCCTAGTTCATTCCCAGCTGGTGCTTGGCTTTTTCTAAAATTCTAATTACTTGAGCACTCTAATTTATCATCCTGCTGGTCAAGAACAAATCCCAGTTAAAGTAGAAAGTGCATGCTTTGCAAAAGAACTTGCTAAAAACACAGACTTCTCTCATAAGCCATGCAAAAGAGTTAAAGAATGAGTTGCAGGAGAATATAATCTCCCAGCCTTCATCTTACAACTCCTAAAGCTTCTGAGGGCTTTTGTCACTATGCCTGTGGAAAATATGCAGAGCTGTTCTTGTTCCTGCATCCCCAGATTGTTGATTTCTGTCCAGCCCCAGGCCAGTTCTCATCCTTAGGTTTCACCCACACTTAAAGGTGCTCATTTGTGAACTCTCTTCTTTTTCTTATTTCCTGTTGTATAGTTTTTACTGTACCAGCTCTTCCTTAGGGATAGCTGGGCAGAGAGCTGGCTTTTAACAGTGCTGAATCCTTGTTTTCCACTGTGGCAGAGCCATTCATTTGGCAATTGCCAACGATGGTTTGGTTTTACTTAAACAGTATTAGCTGTCAAGGGGAGGCTTTGACATACAGCAAATGGTATTTCTCCAGGAAATAAAAAAATCAATAAACACTGTGAGAACTAATTACTTCTTCTTTTTTTCTTATTTTCTTTTTCTTCTAAAGCAATTGAAATTTAGATTTTCCAGTATAAAAAACCCAAACCAATAAAAACCCTGTGATCACCCCATCACTGAAGATGCTAAAATGGTTGTTTGCTAGGAAATAAAAACTCCTGGATGAGGGGGTTTTTTTACACTTCTACCATCTCCTTGCCCTTCCTAAAATGTAATTGCATAAATGAGTAATTAAATGTGATTTGCTTCTATTGAAGGCAAAAAGTTCTCAATCCTCTATATTTTTCAACAACTAGAGGAAAATGGGCATGTGAAAATCTTAGGTTATGAAATATTCAACATTTTTGTTAGAAGTCCACTTACATTTGGGAAATTATGTGTTAGAACTGAGGTTATGTGAAACATTTTTAAATGCCATATTGTTTTTCTTTCATGTTTGCAGTAAAAGGCACCTTTTATTTCTTTTGAGCTACTAAGTCTTATTTTTGTTCCCTTTAATTAAGTAGAGCAGCATGTTAATCAGAAAATTCAGTATCTGAGCCTCATTCATTGTAAAGCAGTGTGACTTCCTTCATTGTCTCACATAAAGAGTCTAATCTAGAAATTCTTTTATTTCTGTATGGAACTGTATGACTTCTGAGAGTGTTCTTTGTCTTTGCATGGAGGCATGCCTCCTGTAATATGGCAGAAAACTCTGGTGACTTGTTATTTTTCACACCTGCACATTTGTGAGTGTGAAATATAGCTTGCATCTCAAATAGCAAATTACTTCTGCAGCAGGGGTGTGTTTCTGAAGCCCAGGTCCTGAATGTCCTCTCTCACTGTTTACTTTTGTGTCTACAAGCTACGGGGTTGCTTCCACACCACATGTGACTGGAAGGTGCTCTCTAGTGGCTGTGCACCACCTGCAAACCAGTGCTCCATCTGATGCCTTGGAATGCTACCTAGAACAGAGGCTAGACAAGATTAGGAGAATAAAAGCAGGTATTTATTAAAGGACTGCAAAAGGTACACCTGGGGCAGTCAGAAGCCTCCCAGGGGCTACACCCAAGATGGATGATGGTCACAAGTTTTTCAGAGCATTATAAGTTTGGTCCATTTACACATCAGGGGTTAATCCTCCAATTACAACTTCAGGTAATGAAGTCATATACCTCCAGTTTGCTCCCCCCCCAACTCACTTCTTGTTTATGCTTTTCGGGGCCTGAGGCAGTAGGATGTCCTTGAGCTTCAGGCCTAGAAGGATTGCTTTGTCCGACAAAAATGTGAAGACAGTAACTAACACTCTATATGGAGTTTGGAGTTATACACTAATGCAGTAGAGGATCTGAAAAATATGAAAGCTAAAATCCTAAGGCATCCCATCCATGGGATTGCATGAGAACTAAAGGAAAGTAACCCCTCCTTGAAATGTGTTTAGCTTAGATATTGCATGCTTAGCCCCAGCCATTTTTGGCTGTTCTACTTGTAAGTGCAGCCATAACCTGGGGCACATGAAATACAAAAGCCAATATAGGTGAAGAACGTATGTGTTATTTAATGGGTACATATTTTTCATACTATATTCTTTATCTTGAAAATTTAGAAGAGGAATGGTGATGGACAGGTGATACAAAAACCCCAGGTCTGAAAACTACAACCTTCCACCCCATTTCAAAGAATAAATCAAAGAACTTTTTGTGTTTCATCAAGCAAGGACAGCAAATCAGGGAGAGACATTATTAGTTGCTAATTAGAACTAAGTGCCCTGACATTATTTAGGTAGGAGGCATTTGTATCAATTGTTCTTCATTAAAGTATTAAGAATGCTTACCAAAGTTCCTGCAGTGTTAGTTCAAAGGCAGTTATTTACATTTGCAATTTAAAATCTTAGTAATGACACCTTGCATGGACCAGCACTTAAAACTAAATACCTTTATTAATACTATTTTTTTTTTTTTTGCATGTATGCTCTTGCCCTCTGGTTTACCTTAGCAAGTGGCCTCAGAGCCGATTATATTGCTGCTTTAAATGCACAGAGAGTAAATTGAAGGCATACTGTGCCCCCAAATTAACTAAGTCAGTGTTTGAATTTCATTTTTGTAATTTAAAATACTATGAAAGATATGTGTAAGTGCATATTCATAAGATCTGCATCTTAGAGTATCAAACAGTGATTATTAGCCTTTGAAATATCATGAATAAAAATGGAGGAATTTATTTTTATATAGTGAATTTTCAACAGACTTTAAATATACAAATTAAATGAGTAGAACTCGGTATTTCTGAACAGTAGAAGTCTAAATCCAATCTTCATGTCAGTTTTGAGAGAAAACAGATCTGCTTCAGGAAAGCAGCAGATCAAACACCCAACCTAGTATTACAGTTCTAAGTTTGGAGATGGCCAGGCTTTTGCAAACCAGTATTCTCCAATGAAGTTCATTTTGCTAAATTTAGTGAATCAAACAAAAAAGCAAATGAAGACTTGAATCTGTCTTTACTTTGGTTTATACTGAAAAATAGTGTAGTCAACTCTATAATAGCTTATTATCCGGTAACTGCAGATAGAAATACCCTGCTGGTTGCAGCCTCTGGGATCTTAGCTTTTCTATGATTTTTATTTGAATTGAAGTCATGTATGTGGCAGTATAGCAACTAACAAGGGACACATTTGTCATGTAAGTCGTGTCATCATAGAATATATTGGGTGAGTGGGAAGGTATCCATCAGGATCATTGAGTCCAACTCCTGGCCCTGCACAGGACACCCCAAGAGTCACACCATGTGCCTAAGAGCACTGTCCAAATGTTTCCTGAATTCTGTCAGGCTTGGTGCTGTGACCACTTCCCTGGGGAGCCTGTCCCAGTGCCTAACCACCCTCTGGGTGAAAAACCTTTTCCTGATAACCAACCTAAACCTACCCTGACTCAGCTTCATGCTGTTTCCTTGAATCCTGTCACTGGTCGTGAGAGTTAAGAGATTGGTACCTGTTGTAAATTGCAACAAAGTCTCTCCTTAGTCTCCTCCAGGCTGAACTAAACCTCATATGGCTTTTCCTCAAGGTCCTTCTTATCCTCCTTTGGATGATCTCTAATAGGTTAATGACTTTTTTGTATTGTGGCTTCCAACGCTGCTCCCAGCTCTCGAGGTGAGGCCGCCCCAGCTCAGAGCAGAGCTGGACAATCCCCTCCCCTGCCCGCCTGGCCATGCTGTGCCTGATGCCCCCCAGGACACGCTTGGCCCTCCTGGCTGCCAGGGCACTGCTGGCTCATGTTTAATTTGCCATCGGCCAGGACCCCCAGGTCCCTTTCAACAGCACTCCTTTCCAGCATCTCATTCCCCAATCTGTATATATAACCAGAGTTTTCCCATCCCAGGTGCGGAACCCAGCACTTGCCCTTGTTGAACTTTATGTGGTTGGTGATTGCCCATCTCTCTAATTCGTCACGGTGTCCCTGCAGGGCCTCTCTGCCTTTGAGGGAGTTCAACAGCTTCTCTCAGTTTTGTATCATCTGTGAAATTGCTCAGCATCCCAGTCCTGTGTCCAAGACATTTATGAAGATGTTGAAGAGCACAGGGCTGAGGATAGACCCCTGTGGAACCCCACTGGTGACAGATCCTCAGTCTGATGTCACTCCATTCACTGTAACCCTATTTGCCTGACCCATGAGCCATTTGTTCACCCATCACATTGATGTGTTGTTTGTCCAGCTATGTGCTGGACATTTTGNGTGAGAGTTAAGAGATTGGTACCTGTTGTAAATTGCAACAAAGTCTCTCCTTAGTCTCCTCCAGGCTGAACTAAACCTCATATGGCTTTTCCTCAAGGTCCTTCTTATCCTCCTTTGGATGATCTCTAATAGGTTAATGACTTTTTTGTATTGTGGCTTCCAACGCTGCTCCCAGCTCTCGAGGTGAGGCCGCCCCAGCTCAGAGCAGAGCTGGACAATCCCCTCCCCTGCCCGCCTGGCCATGCTGTGCCTGATGCCCCCCAGGACACGCTTGGCCCTCCTGGCTGCCAGGGCACTGCTGGCTCATGTTTAATTTGCCATCGGCCAGGACCCCCAGGTCCCTTTCAACAGCACTCCTTTCCAGCATCTCATTCCCCAATCTGTATATATAACCAGAGTTTTCCCATCCCAGGTGCGGAACCCAGCACTTGCCCTTGTTGAACTTTATGTGGTTGGTGATTGCCCATCTCTCTAATTCGTCACGGTGTCCCTGCAGGGCCTCTCTGCCTTTGAGGGAGTTCAACAGCTTCTCTCAGTTTTGTATCATCTGTGAAATTGCTCAGCATCCCAGTCCTGTGTCCAAGACATTTATGAAGATGTTGAAGAGCACAGGGCTGAGGATAGACCCCTGTGGAACCCCACTGGTGACAGATCCTCAGTCTGATGTCACTCCATTCACTGTAACCCTATTTGCCTGACCCATGAGCCATTTGTTCACCCATCACATTGATGTGTTGTTTGTCCAGCTATGTGCTGGACATTTTGTCCAGAAGAGTCCTGTGAGAGACAGTGTCCAAAGCTTTGCTGAAGTCAAAAAAGATTACATCAACTGGCTTTCCCATATTGGCTAGGTGGGTCATCCACCATGTCATCCTCCTCCTCAAGCACACACAAAAATATAAGTGTGTCAGCCTTTGAGTTTGCCATCCCATGAGTGTCAGAGGAGGCAGTGTGGAGCTTCAGGTGGAGCAGGTCCCTTCACAGCCCTGGAATGGTTTTATTCCTTTACTTTGAGAAAAGGTATGATGGGCCAAATATCTGTAGATAGTATCTTCATTTACCTCCACAGAGTAATACACTCTGTGAATTTAGCTGTTGTCCTTTTCCCTTATGTCTCATTGTTCCTGTAATGACATTCACAATATCATTTTTTGTTTCCTGAAAAGCTAGTTAACCCCAAAACCTTGAAAAACACAGATATTCTTTAATTCAGAATGACATCATATTAATTGCAAAAATAAATGTATTTCTGATGTTATCACCTTAAAAAGATAAGTTACAAGATTGTTTGTTTACATTTTGTTCTGTAGGAAATTTTTTCTTAGGTTTTGGATGCTGATGGCACCCTAAAACAGTCTGATGTCAACAAAAGCGAAGTTGCTCTGCTTCTGCTTTGAACTAGTCCATCATTGTGACCTTTTGACCCAGGCAGAGCTTCTGTCGGCATGCCTTTGGGACAGTTGCTGTCATCCTTGGAGTGAGGTAGAGAAAACCTTTAACTCTTTGCAGTGTCTGGATGAGCATGGCCTGAGATACCTTGCAGATACACATGTAATGCAAAGGAGTATTGACCACCTAGCCAGAAAAAAACAAAAACCTCTCTAACAAACCTCAAACTGAGCATTTGGAAACAAAAACACTGGGAATACCAAGTAGTTTTTGAAAACTTCCTCCTGAGCTTAACTATTCTCATTTTTCCTCTGTTTCCATGCTGTTGATCATTCTATCTTGTAATATGTATGGCATGATCACAATACTAATGTGTTAGTGCCTACTCAAAAACCATGCCACTTCTTATCCAGAAGGAAAAGAGATAAAAGAAAGGAATTGGAAAGCACTGATATGGCAAGTCCTGAAAATTAATGTAATTTCGTGTAACAATCTTAAAAAATAAAGGTGGAAAAAAGAGGAATTTCTGTGTGATTTGCAGCTTTATTTTCTTGGGGCATGTGTACAAATTATATATAATACAGAAATGATTTAAATGAGAAAATTGTAACATTGCATTTTGCAGCCATTTACAGTGATTCCATCTGTTAAACTGTGCAAGTAAATTCCTGCTTTCCTTGTATGTTTTGGAGAACTTGTGTTGTCATACAATCTGGTACTAAAGTATATTGTGTGTTCTGATTTCCATTACTGTGGTTTAATCAGCAGCTGAGTTTTCTTGCAGCCCCTAAAAATAATGATACCTTAGTCACCCAAAAATGAATTTAGTCCTCTGTCTGGCCTGCTTGCATAGACAGAGGAAATATATCCCCAGTGATGAGGAAATATGGCTGTGGAATAGGAGGGGATAGAATTCTGGTTTACCCTGTCAAAAGTGTCTGGAAATGTGTTCAGTTTTCATTCTGTGTATCCATCCTTAAAATGCAGGGAACATGGCTGTTCCCTGCCTGCAGTCTTACTTTGTATTTTGTGGTATATGGGCAGCCTTGAGAAGTGCATACCATCCTCCCTTGCGGTCCAGAACGCTCAGATTACACCATTTTCTTCACCTCCCTTTGGGTGCCCCTTCATCTTGGCACGAGTCATTGCAAGGCTTGCTTTGGCTCTGTGCTTGCTCTCTTTTCAACATCTTTGTGGAATGTAGTATCTCTTCGGGGCATAATCAGTCAGGGTGCAAGGAAAGAACATGGGACAGATTAACAGAAAAATCACTGCAATGCTGATAACTTGCTGATGGGAAAGAATCTCCACCATCAGCAGAGCAAGCAACTTATTTAATTGCTGTATTTGCTTTTTGGGAAGCAATGTCTTAATCACAGTGAGTGCATGCTATACCTCTCTAGTCTTGTCACAGTTCTGGTCATTGAAGTACTGAGATTTTTGGCAACTTTTGGGCCTTTCAGGGAGCTGTGGTTTTTGTACGGATGCGCCACAGTGACAATCATGTCTTCCCACTGCTTCCTTAGCAGGAATTTCTGGCAGAGCAGATGGTAATTCAGGTGTTCCTGAATATGGTGAACACAGACCCTTTGGATCTTAGAGAGTCTGTCCTGTGGGTTTATTCAGGACACAAAGTGGGAGTTAAAAGTTTGGCCAATACACATCTCTGTTTACGCAGACATCCTGGAAAGTTAGAGTTTCATAATTCTTCTAACCCTGTCACTGCTGTTGGTCTGAAGCAGAGAGAAAATGCCTTTTTTTCATGCCACTCTTGAATGGGAGCTTGTTCTTTAAAATCTCCTTCTGGAGCCCTGCACATACAAACATCCATGAACAAAGAATGTGGGCCTGACTCTATGCCCTTAGATATTACCCACAGTTTTCTCGATAGGTGTAAGAGAAACAGCCCTATAATATGAATAAACTAAACTATGAATTCTTTGGTGTTAAATGTAGATCTAAACCCTCAAAAACAGAGGTAAGGAGTGCACTACAGAGAATTGCTTTTGCCTTTCATTGACAAAGTATGTTGTCTTGGATGACCTCTAAGTTTATTGGCCAAAACACTTTAGACCTCCTTTGGTACATTATATTGTTCTTCCCAGTTCAGACAACTGGATTTAATTTTCAACACATAATTATTCTACACTTCTTTGTGCATTCCCTCTTCATCTCCCCAAAGTAAATGCATTTTGACAGTTACCACTTAGAAATAAAAAATGTTATATTCCATGGTTCATTGGACGCAGTACTGGAAAGTGAATCATTCCCTTCCTNTTATAGCCCAAGAGCCTCCTTCAGACATAGTAATTTTAAAAACCTGCTTGTCCAGGTTTTTATTTGAACATTACTGTGGCATTTTCACAGTAACAGATTCGATACTCTTGAACAGTAATTCTTGGAGACTCAGTCAGAATATGCACTATTTCTTCTTTTTTGCCCATTTCCTTCACTTTTTTTCTACACCCCTTATGTTCTTTACCTCATTCCTGCTGTAAATGTGAATAAAAACTTAATTTTATATTAGTATGCCTTTGACATTCAGAGGCGAAAAAATTCTTGGTTATCTTTTAATCTGTTCTCAATTTGGAATGTAAGTAGATGTTTAGGTTTATACAGCTGTTGCTGACTCTCAGCATCATGTTAATGAAGAGCTCCTTTTTAATGCCTTCCAAAGTTCCATGAGAGATTTGCATATGCATTTATTAATCTGACACAGCACTGGAACGAACTCATATGCTGAGATATTTTTGTCTTCTCTTGAGGATGTTTTTGAACTATGTTCTTATCATCTCAAGGATAAAGAATCAGCAGAACTTGTTTATATGTGGTTTTGCACCTTCAATATAAGGGACTTCTCCTATGCTGAGGGGAATACATCCTCATCTTTGACAGCATGCCCAAGAATAGCTCAGAAGAGAGCCCAAAGGTGTGAATTTATTCTTAACCTATTGGCAGGAAAACCAATTCACCCAGTCACCAGACTGTTTCCAGGAGAGTTCCCATCCTGGAGCAGAACATCCCTCACTGTTAGTTAAGGAGCAGCATGGCTTTGCATGTCTCACTATGCAGGAAAGCAAAATCTCTTTCATCTTCTCCTCTTGACATTATACCTAGAATGACAACATTTCAGTTCAATATACACTTAAAAAAAAATATTTTAAAAGACTGAATCCATTGTTTCTATTTAAGTTTGTGACCTGGCTTTAGATGGCCTGTAAGATAGTAACCCATGTGGGCTTTCCTTTATGCATTCATATCTGAAAAGGGTTCTTACTTCCCTGGAGGAAGACGAAGTACTCACTCTCTTCTCTCACTATTATCACATAGCAGCAGTAGCTAAGCAATTGGGATCCTGAC
>VYZR01034052.1:21953-34812 GCA_013400675.1 Oxylabes madagascariensis
CATGTCTGGTTATAATCTGCACTCAATTTTCCCTCCTGATCCAGGCCCTCCAGCTCTTGCACTTCTTTTATCTCATTATTCTTCTGCCATTCTTCCCATTTTCTCTACCCTGGAAAAGATTCAAAAGTAAATAGTTTACTTAGAGTGTTACCATGACTTGGGATGTTTCATTGATGCAGTTACTGTTAATTTAAATTGATCAACTGTTAATTCAAACTCCTCTAAAAATGTGCTTAGCAACTGTAGCCACAACTAACAAACGTCTTGCAACTAAAATTCTGTCAGGTTTTTTTTTCAGTTGGGCACAGACAATGAAAATAGAAATAAAAATTGTTATATGCGTTTCTTGAAATTAAGGCACAAAGGATCATGATAGCTTATTCACAGCTGAAACAAAAGGTCCTTTGCCATTTTAATAATCCAGCAAACTCCTAGTCCCAGTGTTTTCCTTTTCACATCCTTGAGGGACAGAGATATGTGGAAAATCTTTTGGAAGCAGAGTGCGTGAAAGCATATTATGGATGTATTTTCTTTCATTGTCTTTGTGGGAAATTTGGTATGGAGGGGTTGGAGTTTTAAGGTTATGAAGTCTCAGGCAGGAATTACAGAAGCAAAGGCAAGTTTGAGGAACAGGGTGCTGGGAAGAGGCAGGGCTCATGGAAGGGGTAGAAAGTCTCAATATCGCAGATTTGTGCAGCAATACTCAGTTCTGTTATTTTGAGCAGTAAAGCCCATGTCATTTTCGGAAGGAATCTGGGATGAGAAATAATTAGCTGTACAACAGCTGCTGGAAATTGTGGGAATAGGACACAGGAAAGAACTGTACCTACACGTTGAGTCGTGCTGGAAAAGAAGGAAGCTTTATTTACATCTTTGACATTTTATAGAATTCTAAAAGTGACAGTGGATTGGAGGGTGAAGCTGCCACCCCTCCAACACACTGCTCAGGCCAACAGTCTGTCAGCTCTCTCCTCCTCCATGAAAATATGAAAACAAACCATTTGTTGATACTTGAAAGTGTGAGAACTCCTGGTACAGAAGTGAAAAACAATTCAGAAGGCTGAAATCGGGGCAACAGGAAATTATTTGGGATCTGGGGATTGATGGTACTCTGTCTCTTAATTTCCTGGCTCTCTTCTTTGGAGAGTGGCATTTTCATGGCTCATTGTATATCCTTGAGTTTCCCACTGGGTCACATATCCAGAGCTCACATTGTCTCCCATGGAACCACGCTCACCCGCAATTGGACAGCACTACCTACTAATTGTCAGAGGAGTTCAGAGCTTCTTACCAAACCTGTATTTACCTGTACCTCAATGGTCATTTACCAGGAAATTTCATAGAGTCTACACCATGCTGAGATGCCTTAAGAAAAGTAAAAAAATTGCCTGAGAACAAGAAGGGGAGAACCATAGTCTGTCTTCTATGGAAATTGTTCCCTTGACATTTGGAAAGTCCTTTGGTGGGTGGGGACATTTTCATTAGTTGTTACTATTATTTGCTTAGTGTGTCTTAGCTGAATTTTCTTAAACTCACATATGATTTGAACAAAAAAAAAATCCATATTTTCTGAAGGTGTCTTGCTCTAACTGTACTTCATAGCACAGAGGGTTGTACACTCTGCCTCAAACAGCCAAAGATTATAATGATGACAGTGTAATACAATAACCATACGGGCCTCTGTGTAAAGGAAGTAGTTGATCAAGGAGGTACTTAATTCTTCAATTGTTGGCAGTCTAGTTTGTTCTAATACTTTCTTGGATCTGAGTTATGGTCAGATATTGAAGATGATTTTGACTGTAGGGTGCCTGGGAATACAAAGCACTTTCACCACACTGGCTTCAATGTGTTGTCATGTTATAATGATTACAGTTTATTCATTGTCACTAACCTGCTCAAATATTTGAGAACAAAGTGGGGTGGTTATATAAAACTTTGTGCAAGAGAACGCAACTCTCAAGATCACTTTTAAGCACTGCTGTTGACATCTGCAGTCCCCTTTGATCCCAACCACATATCCGCATAGTAGCTCTGAGGATCTGTGAACCATTTCTCTCTTTCTCGCTGTTTTGGGTTGCAGCTGCTCGTTAGAACACTTCAGGACATCTCTTTGAAGAAACATGATGGTGACAGTGGCTGATCAAACCCCAAATGCTCAAAAACCTTGGGCTGCAGGAGGAAAGCCATATGTCAGAATCCTGTAACATCTTGAATCTGTTATTGGAGGAAAAAGAGGCTAACGTTTAGCAAATTGTTTGGGAACCAGAAAAACAGGATTCAGCTCTCAGTTTCCCATCTAGCCATGGAATAGATGTTCCGTTCTCCTTGTTCCTTAGTTCTTTGGGTGAAAATAGATCTTTTTTTTCCTGCAGAGGCTTGTAAGAATGACTTCATTAAGTGCTGGGACACCTGAGTGCTCTGACAATGGTAGGAGCTCAGATGGGTGCGGTTGAAGTCCTAAGGGGTTATCCTCTGGTGTGAGAATGATTCAGCCCTAAATGATATTATGTTGGACAGAGGTGTAGCTGTGTGCTTACTGTTTGCTGCTCCTGAGAACTTTGATGTCAGAGCAAAGAGCACAGCCATTTAGCAAATCACAGACTAGCTGCATGGAAGACTATGTTGACCCTTTGGAGTAATTCCCAACAACATCATCTCATCTCAGCATGTAATTCTAATACAGCTCCAATCTGGAGAGTTTTTATGGAAAGGCAAGACTTACTGCATGGATTATAGAGACTTACAGCAGGTTTCTGTATTTTGCTTCTAACAGTTTCACAGAGCCAACAAGCTGGAGAGGATGTGAGCTGGAAACTCCTAGTCTATAGCACTGATCCCATATTTTATTAATTTACAGCTTCTGTAAAATTTTGTTGATGGCATCAAGTCTACAAGAAATATATTTCAGGGCATAATATGTACCAATGACAAATATATATGAAAGTCTGTGAAGGGCTTTGTCTGAGTCTAGAAATCCAGTCTTAGTTCATACAACAGACAAATTACATGGAAATGAGTATCAGATATCATTGGTGGGAGGGAAACAGAGGTCAACACTCCTTTTCAGAGTTATTTCTATAACATGAACCTGCAATTGACATTATACATAACTTTTTGCCTCTTCAAATGTAGAACTGAAGGGCAATACTAAAAAAGCTTCCTAATGATAGTGCTCAATTGTGCAGAGTATTCTTGACATTAATGTAATTCCAAGAAAATGTCTGTAGTATATGAATGCATTTGTTCTTGGAAAGGCTTCCTCCAATTGCTGGTGGCACCGTCTGACTGCCCAAATGAAGTGATCCCCCAGGAGCTCTGGATCTCAGTCCAGGCAGCCAGCCTGGAGTCAGCACCTTGCCAAGCACTGCTCCACACAACCAGGCTCACTGTTGGATGACCTGCACAGGGAAATAAATGGGTTTCATGTGAATATTTTGACAATGCCACCTTTAAGGATGCTCTAGTCTATGCAAAAATATTGTTATACACGATAAAAATAACTTGCCATTTCTATTTTTAGGGAGAGTGTGCTGGTTTCGTATGCTATACATTTTTTTTCACAGTAATTAGCATGGAGCTATGTTTTGAGTATGTACGAGAAACAGTGTCATTAATATAGAAATGTTTTCATTATTGCTGAGCTGTGCTCGTACAGAGACAAGACTTTTTCTGCCTCTCCACCCCACCCTGTCAAGAAGTAGGCTGAGAGTGCACAAGAAGTTGTGGAGGGACACAGCTGGGACAACTGACTCCGACTGACCGAAGGAATGTCCTGGACCCTATGGCATTGTGCTCAGCATATAAAATCCCAGGGATGGAGAAGGAAGCGGGTATTTGGAGCTATGGAAGTTGTCTTCCCTAGTAACTGTTACGCATGATGAAGCCCTGCTTTTCTGGAGATGGCCAAACACCTGCCTGAAAATAAGAAATAGCTGATTAATTCCTTGTTTTTCTTTGCTTGTTAAATAGTGTTCATCTCAATCCACAAGTTTTCTCACTTTTACCCTTCTGGCTCTCTTCCCCATCCTACCTGGGCAGTGAGTGAGTGGCTGTGTGGGGCTGGGTTGCTGACTGGGGTTAAACCACGAGAAAGGGATTGCATTCCTGTCTGCAGAGCCCAGCCTCAGAGGGCCCTGAATCCAAAAGCGAGGCCTCTTGGCCCTTTTGTCATGCAAACAGTAATTTAAAATATACATCTGGCACACTGCAAAGAGAGAACATCCAACATCTGTCACATTCCATTGTCTTGCTTTGAGGCTATTAGGCTATTATGAGTATTTAAACTAAATATATCTTCCCGCAGGCTGCTGACCATAATACCTCATTTGAGTACCCATTCCTTTTATTGCCTCAAACTGTTCTGAACAACACATAAATGAAAATGGAACATCACTTGATGGACTGTTGTCATATTTTACTGCTTTATTTTATTTTAAATGGGAGGAAACTAAACTCACCAAGTGTTGTTGTATGGTTTGAAGAAGATTAAATGGATTTCCCTATCGTTTTGGGTGAGGGAAGTGAACAGAGGCTTTTCTAATGGAGATCAGATGCAGGCATTTCGTTCCACACTAACAAGGGCCCATATGCTGTCACTGGTGTATCAGTTTTGTCTTGGGGCTGCAAGACTCTGGAATGGCTGGTTATTTTTTTTTTTTTAACTGTCTTTTATAATTAATTATCTGACTCCTCTATCTCTTCAAAGCTGAGTGAAATAAAGACGTCGTAAGAGAATAGAATTACTCTAAGCCAGAAGTCAGCTTAGAAATGTTTCCTTCCCAAGCCAAATGCTGTATTTCTATTGGGAGTTCTGCTCAGCAGTTTGCAAACAACTGCCCCAAACCTCAGGTAACATTTTGAAATTAATAGTGTTTTTAATTCACATCAGCACAAAATGCAGTTGCTTGCCCAGGGCTGAGAGCAGTGCCCTTCCCGAGGCTGCCATGGAGGATGCTCAGGAGGCATCCAGCCTGCATCACAGGCAACTCAAACTACATCTGTCCCCATACATTAAGCAGTGACCACTTATGTTGCTGGGTCCTGGGACAGGATTGTCCTCGTGGTTGAACACAGGGGTCTCGGGCGTTATTTCAGCCTGGGCCAGGCAGTGCCATCTCAAGTGGCTCCCAAGGTGGGTAGATGCTGGTACTGACCAGAGGCAGTCCTGGGGAGTAAGGAAGGAGTGCTGTGGTCATGAGCGTCCCCTGTCTGGTGGGAGGTCAGTCCCAGAGAGCAGTCCTAACAACATTAAATGTCAAAACAGATAGAGGAGAGTCCTGCAGGCATTGGTGTGCCTTCAGAGGCTGTCCCATCACCCCTGCTCAATGAGATAGAGGGTGGTCACAGTGCTCCATCCATCTAGAAAGCCTGAGCAGAGCATCACATCAACACAACTCTGCAGCTTCTGGTGTCTGACCTCTGCCATCCTACACACTGGAGGTACTCAGTTTTAAGCTAACCCTATCTTCTCGTTGACATTATTTATTCATTGTTTTACATTATTTATTATAGTACTGTTCTTGTCAAATATGAAAACAGTAACAATACATTAGGGGCTACTCTTTCCACCCCGTGTGAGTCATCCTTTTACATAGGAGCAAAGACCCGCGTGGACCTGGAGCAGATCAGCTGCCCAAGTCCCTTCTGAATGGCTTGCGGGAGCTGGGTCTGGCAAGAGAAGATTTTACCTGCTGTTCAGTGCTGTGACTGTGAGCGTGTGCCCGCAGTCATGCCGACCTGTGTGGATGTGCTGGCTCCAGGGAGCATCCATGCTGCCCAATGGCACCGGGTGAGCATGTCCCAGCTGTTTTTTCCACCCTGAGTTACGGCAGCCGTGGCTTCTCAGCCTGCATCACCTGGGGAGCCAGCAAGGTCTGGGCTGCTGGCATCCTGCAGGCGGGATAGAGGCTTCAGAGCTTGTGTGCAGGCTGGCTGAGACAGAAAATTTGAGCTCTTCTTAGGGCCAACAGTGCAACAAAGACAAGCCCTGCATTACAGGCGTGCTGTTGCTCTGGAAACTTGGAGCCTCCCATAAGCAATGCAATTACTGGCTGCTTATCACTCTTGTTTCACCAAGGAGGAAATTTATTAATTCAGAGAACACTAAGGACACAGAAAAATTGGGGATTTTTTTCTTTTACAAGGCTTCCTTCTAATAGTCTCTAAAGAAACCACATTTCTTTCTCTGTGGTTTCTACCTACCTCCAGAAGGCAAATGTATAAAATCGCTTTTATCAACCTCTAAACATTTCCTGTAGAAAGAAAAAAGATGACTCTTTTTTTCTGAGTTACCTCATCTTGAGCTGGCATGGAAATTTGTTTAGTGCATAATGGCAGCTGCATCTTTTCAGCTAAAATTGATATACAGCTGCCGCTTACCTCAGCTCTTCTCCAGACTTGTTAACAAAATGATTATTGCAATGTGCACCTCTTAAATCTAAATGTTAAATGGTGTTTGGGAACAATTCATGTCCTCTTTCTTCTTAGCTGAATCAGTTCCCTTAAGGACCTAATCCATAAGGCTATCAGCTGTCACAGTAAGTACAGGTAATGAAAAATATTTTCTTTGGGGAATGAGGGAGTGTTTGAAAGAAAAGTGTATGAAAGAAAAGGCTCAGATATAAAACAACAGGGGTTTAAAAGTGGGTTTTCTTTAAGCTGCTACGGTTCTTGTTGTCTAAAAATCCCTTTGTAGACTTGCTGCCTGTGCAGTGTCTTCTGGGCTTTTTCCTAAAATACTATGTTTGATTTGGCACTGTATGAGGTGCCTTTTAAAGCAAAAGTGAATGGAAGCTAGTGGTGTCTACTGAACGCTTGTAAGTGGCAAAGAACTGTAGGAAATGTGTTTTATTCCCCAGAACTTGAGGAGATCACATGGCAGAAAACCCCTTTGTGGCAGCTCTGCTGCAAGAAGGGGTAATGGTGGCAGTGGGGAAGCCTTGGAGATGGCTGAGGATGGGAAAAGGCACCAAGCTGCCTGTCAGGCTTCCTGCAGCTGCCCCACCCAGGAAGGAGATGTCCACTGAGCTCAGGGAGGGATGGGTGTGAGGCCACTTGGCTTTCTGGTACAAAACAGCAACTGAGCCTAAAGCAGCAGGGAACAGTCTCTGACATTTATTTTTGGAGGGTGTTTAGGACTCTTTGTCTTTGAAAACTTGCCCCTGTGTTCAAATAGATAAGGGAAAGGCAGTCTGAGTAGAGTGGACTTTACAATAGGATACTGCTGGGAATGGCATTTGGATTTTCAAACTTTAATAATCTGGCAGTCCCCACTGTGGCCCCATGCTATTTAGGTCTATCTCAATTTTATTGAAAAGTGTTGTTGAAAAGACATATTTTGCACACTGGTAAGAGCAGACCTCATCAGAGTTACTTTAAATAAGATTTCAGAACCATTTTTTTTCCTCTCCAGGATATTTTCCAGCCCCATTCTGCAGTGTTTGTGAGCAATTTTAACAGATGTTCTTTCCTTAACCATTGTCATTGGTCTTGGTGTTTTTTTGTTGTTGTTTTTTGTTTGGTTGTTTGGTTGTTTGGTTGGTTTTTTTGTTTGTTTTTTCTTTTCTGACCCAAGACAGGAGGTGGTGGTCAGGCCCTTGCATCTCCAATACAAACTTTTTCTGTTGTCTGTATAGACACAGAAATGTGCACCTCTGCAGGTGAGTGAGCTCAGGTGTTCAGCCCTGGGAAGCAGCTATAGGTGCCTCTCTGCAGCACATCAGCCACAGAGGGATGTTTGTGCTCACACCTGGTAGCAGGATGAGACAGAAGTGGAAGGGAATTGTTCCAGCAAAGAACACTGCCCAATCCTCCTCTTCTGTTGGCAGGGAGCTGGATAGCCAGAGGGATGAGCAGCAAGTACCCAAGCACTATGACGTGGGAAATACAGCTGGATCCTTTCCTTACCACCTTGAGGTAGAGATTATGCACTAATTCTGGCTAATGCAGAGTGCTGCAAGGTGCCACTTACTAAAACCAGAGTCTTACAGTTCATCCTCATGTTATGAGCTGCCACTCCTGGTGTTCATTTTTTTCTAGTCAGTATGCCAGACAATGCTCATGGAGGGACACTGGCTGATGGCTCACCAGCTGACACCAGCAGAGGATGGAGTGAGGGCCTCTCCTCCTCGTCATCTCTTTTTGCAGCATTCTTGCAGCTTTCTTGCAGCCAGGTACCTCTCTTGTTTTCATCGTTCAGAAGAAATTCAGTTCTTTCTCTGAGATACCACTAATGAAAAATGAAATTAAAAGCAAATATCATGAAAATACCCAGAAAAATTACATCAATAATGCAATATATTAATATTTACTTAATTGCTGCAATTTCAGGTCAGATTCCCTTGATATTGTTGACTTCAAACAAAATTTAAGGTACAATTTTTCATACATAACTACATCCTTGATAGGGTGAAGATGGTGGCCAGTATTGGAACAGAGTTGGAATTGTTTGTGAACCTCATACTGGGACTTATTTCACTCTTAACTGTTTGCTTTTGCAGGGATAGCAGTCCAGTTGTGTTATTGAATTGATATTTATAACCATTTTTAAAAGTATTCTGATCTGGGAAATTACCATTTCATATTTTTAGATCAGGTTTCTGAGTAAAGAGAGTAGTGGTTTGCTATGTGCAAATAAGATGATGTTACTATTTTCAACTGCCTCTACTTGCAGTGGAGAAAGTTAGTTCAGCAAGCAAAAAGAAAAATTTGAGCCTTCATAGCAAATGCTGTTTTTAGCCTGCTTCAATCTTTGAACTAAGATTATACTCAACCACTCTTTCTCATTGCACAAGCAGACTTTGGAAACTGATACACTAAAATTAGGAGGCATGTTTGCATTTTCAACCTCTCCAAGTGCAGCGCTGCAAATAGTTCATTCCAGCTATGTCATTACTGTACAACATAGGGTTTGGGATTTTTTTTTAGAAAGCAAATGTCACTACTTACATCTCTTCCACATTGCTTTAAAAAAATACCCACTTTGTCTGGCAAAATGAGTGTGAGGACCAAAGCTGCCCTTACTGCAGTGTCCTTGCTGACCCCATAAGCATTAGGAGCCTGCGTTTGTCACAGGCACTTTGGCAGACAGTGGTTCATCTGGAGGGAAGGTGTGAAAGCAAAGTTGTGTCTTTTCTGTGCTCGGGAGATGGAGAAGGGATCACTAGAATAGTAAATTTTCCCCTCTATTCAACATATGTTATTAGTCCTGAAAAAAATTTAGTTGAATGTGTATCATTCTGCTAGGGTTGTGTAATTCTGGTACCTGAGACCATTGATGAAGATTTTGCATAATTCTCCTGAGTACAGATGAGGTAGTGTATTTTAAGGCATTGTGATGAAAATTCCATTGTTTAGTTTGTTTGTTTTGTTGTTTGGGTCTTTTTATTCTGAAGGCTTCCAACTAAAGTGAATTACCTCTTTACCCTTTCAGTGCTTCACATGCCTTGAACTGCTCCTCACAACTTTTGCATAAAACAAGGAAACTTAATTTGCTTAAATAAGAGCAAGGAATGATTTGATAAAAGTAGACAACTGAAAATCCAGTAAATCCTCTCTGACTAGAAACAGGTAGCCCAGCTTTTAATTGCATACAATCTAAGGAGGCTCTACCAGAAGAAATTAACTGCTGTAGTTAATCCTTGCTGGCACGCCTTGGAATGGGTATTCTGTGGGGTGCAGGCTCCGTTCATGGTCATGTATAAAAGACTTTCTTCATGAAGCACTGAGCAGGTGTGGGATTGAATGTAGACTAAAAGTGGGCTTAAGGACAGAAAATTACATAAGGATTGGTCTGGGGAAGGGAGGAGACTCCTTTGCATTATATAGAGGGGGAGTTGCTTATTTTTGATTTGGGGTTGTTGGTTCCTTTTGTCGATTTCTTTTATTTTGGTTTAATTTTGGTGTTTGTTTGTCTGAGAGACAAAGAAAGAAAAGTTTTATTGCTAACTTGTCAACGAGGGAAACTTCGAGGAACAGACCCGAGTTTCTCCACTTTGCCACCAGATGTCCGTCATGAGCAGGGAAAGCCGGTGACTTGCGCGATACCCAAAAACCTGGATTCGCAGCATTTTTGAAGATCTGGCAGCGAAAACTCGAGTGAAATTACGTGTTACCATAGAGTTTGGGACAGCGGGTATGTTGCGAAGTCTTCTTGGCAGCGAAAAATCAAAAATCCTGCCGGTAGCTCTAAAATACATGTTTAACTCTTAGAACGTGTGTGTCCCAGCCTGCAGCAGTTGTAGAATACAGAGCCTTTGCGCTCCTTCAGAGAATTAGGTACGCAGCTCTCGTCCAAAATTCTAAAATCCTTTTGGGAAACTTGCCCTTTCAGATGGCAGGAATACCTGAAAGCAGTCCCTGCATGTGACCTCTGGAAGGAGACCTGGTCCTTTTCAGCCTCATGGAGTTGAAGAGTGACGCTGTAACTTTCAGAGGTCTGATAGCATTAACTGAGCCCCACAGTAAAGCATTCGCATCCACAAGCAAGAGGCATTTCCAGGCGTAAGTAGCATACAACTCTGGAAAGCACTTCTGGAAAAGAAGTGGAACATTTAAACTTAACAAGGTGCAATGACTTCTTAAGGAGGGCATTAGCTTCCCACCTACAGGAGGGAATTTACCTCCTGATAAGGTAACTTAAGAGGGAAATACTGGAAGGTCTACTATGTGTCCCTGTCCTGAGGCTTCTTTAAACTCAGATGCCCGAATGCTTCCAACACTTAGAACAGCTGCTGTTTACTGCAGTAACCCCTATTTCAGATTAAAAACGTAAAGGTGATACACACTTGAGAATCAGAGGAGCAGAAACACCCAAGAGCTGCTCCAGAGTTTGACACTGTCTGTTGCTAAATGTGATTTGCCTTCTTCCTGTCTTCGAGAGAAGCAGGGGACACTTCGGATGGAAGGGTTCATTCTTCAGCAATAACCGTGTAATGGGACACTTCCCTCTCTCATTATCAAAACAGGAAGCCGAGGCTACAAAGCTCTTCTGGACACAGCGACAGGAGCTACACCCAAACAAGCTCAGAGACCGGGAAGCGAATGTCTGTGGGAAGTGGCTGCTCTCCTCCCCCACCACCTGCGGGATAAGTACCCGCCTAGGAAACGTCCCTCCCTCACCTAAGGGCTCCTGTACTTCCTCCCAACCTCCAGACGCCCTTCCTAAAGGGCTACAAAACGTCTTGCATCCCTCTCAGCTCACCAAGGGGACAGCCTGTGCACCGGGCTCTACTCCTGGGAACCGGGGTTTTCCCGGCAGGATCTCACACTGCCTTGCAGAAGGGAAGGTGTGTTGCTCACCTCCTCTCTGAGAGCGAGCCCTAGTTTCCTCATCTAATAAAAGCAGCCCCATTGCTCCATGTTGAGAAAAGTGAATAAATGAACCAGCAGTCTAAAAATTTCCCTGGACATTGCCTTCCTGAATCCTTCCTGGGAAACACAGATCTCTTTCATGAAGGTAATGGGATCCACTACAACAAAAGGAGCATGTTGGGTCCGTGGTGTCATACATGCATCCCCATTTTCAAATTTCGAGTGCCTTCACAATCTGGGGGAAAACAAAAACAAAAACAAACAAAACAAAACAAAACAAAAAAACCACAAAAAAACCCCAAACAAACAAAACAAAACAAAAAAGACGGTTGCAAAAGTGACTTGCATACTCTTCCCTCCCACCCCCCATGACTGCTGTGCTCAAATCTCCTTATAGATGCCCGTTTCCTATCAAAACAAGTTTTAAAATATCCAGCCTTACAGTGTTCCTTGACTGGTGCAATTCAAACACATCTGTAACCTTGCTTTCAGAGACATGAAGTCTCAGTGTAACCTCCTCTTCTGAAAATACAGTATTCTGTCCTGACTATTCTCAGCTGTGTCTCTGGGAAGCTGAATATGATCTTATTGCCAGATTCTGATTCTAATAAAGTTAATGGAAATTTTGCCAGTGACTTCAAATGGTCCAGATATCAGTCTCCGGCCAGCTCCTACGAAATTATCCCTGTTCAAACCTAGAGCAATTGCACTGATTTCAGTAAGGCTAGACTGGCTTTACTCATCCAATCCGAGGAAGATCCATGAAGTCAGAGATCAGGGTATGGAAGAGCTGCCTCTTGCTCAAGCAAACAGCTGTTATTGGAGTGTTGGATGGTGTCTGGGTTCGGGGTTTTTTTTCCACTCTTTGATAAAAGTGATGGAATCAGAGCTGCAGCATTACTGTAGGAAGGGTTATGCTGTTTTCTGGCAGTACAGCCTGCTCCACAGGACGCAGACCCGTACTCCATCGATCAGGGCTGGCGGGGGGTACCTGGGTACGCCCAGCCATGTACCACAGTTCCCTGTTCTGCAAGATACTCCAGAAATAAAAGCTGTGTCGTATGCCGTAACCTGTTAAAATGAGCCGCAACGCTTATTCAGATTTAGAAAACTCCACCTATTTCCAGGAGAAATAGCCAACACCCGCTGGGAGCAGGAGGGGTGGCCGAAACCCTTCCTTTAACAAGAAACAAGCCGGCGGAGCCCGGCGGCAGAGGCGGCCGGAGCCGCAGCCTGGCGGAGCGCCGCTGCAGCGCGGCGAGCCCTGACGCCCGACGGGGCCGGCGCTCCCCAACCTGCTCCTGCTCCTGCTCCTGCTCCTGCTCCTGCTCCTGCTCCTGCTCCTGCTCCTGCTCCTGCTCCTGCTCCGCCGCCCCCGCCCGGGGGCCGCACTACCTGGGCTCGCTCCCCGCCCCGAGGAGCGGCCGCCCGCCCCGCCGAGAGGCGGGCGCGCTGCTGATTTGCCTTCGCCGTCGGCGGCCGCGCTCCGGCCAGCCCGCGGGGACCGGGGCTGCCGCCGCAGGAGCCGCTCGCTCGCTCGCTCGCTGGC
>VYZR01034052.1:35379-46194 GCA_013400675.1 Oxylabes madagascariensis
AGCAGCGCAGAGATGCCTTTCTGGCTTGAACAAAGTGCAGCGACGGCACTTCACGGCGTCCTCGTCGTCTCCTTTTTAAATATTTTTGTTTGCTTGTTTTTATTTTAAGTGATCAGAGCTATTGTGGTGGTGAATATGTGACTCTGTGTAGTTATTCTGGTGATTGAGAACAGGAACATGATAAAAATCTGTATCATGTGGAAATCTTGAATTAAGTTCTGTTAGACGTCAACCTGCTCTTCAAACAAATCATCCTGTCAGCGATGTGAAGGGCTCTGAGGCGGGCATTGCAGTGGGAAAATCATTAAGCTTTTTTACTTAAAGGAGCTCTTAGTACTATGCAATTGTAAGGAAACAGTGTAATTAGATTCTGCCTAATGTGGATAATGAAAATATTTCAGTTGGCAAATTACAGTTCCTTTTTTTAGGGAATTCCTGTGAAGCTCAAGTGTCTTAGCCGGTCAGCTGAAAACTTTGTCTTTTTACTTGTGCTGCCAGAGCTGCGTGCCAGAACAACAGCTTGTCTTATTTAAAAAAAAGACAAAAAAACACCACCACCAAACCCAATTTGTTGTGTGTTTACTCGTTTGGAGCAGGGATATGTCACTGCAGCAGGAAATTTCTCGGAGCTCCCAGTGCTGGTACAGGTGTTCAATAGCTTTGTACTGTACTGTGTGCATCTAGAACAAGAGCTGATTAATTTTTGTTCCTGATGGAAATCATGTAGTCACTCAGAAGAATTGTAAATAGTTGATGAAGGATTTGTCTACATTGAAGGCGACCACAATCCGTATGGATACAGCTGAGTTGCCTTAGGTGCTCAGAGCTTTCAGGAGCATGGAGCCCTGTTGCCTCCTCATACTGCAGCTGTGTACCTGTCAGGCTCTCAGCTGCCTTGTTTGAAGTCAGCTCGGGGTTGTTGAGATGGTGCTGCCATTTCAGAGCCTGGATGCATTTGATCGAGACATCCTGAAACTGTCCATCAATGAAACCAGCGTGGTCTCTAGTCTCAGCTCAGAAGCTGAGATCTGGGAAATACTGTACCGGTTTCACGTCCAAAAGGACGCCTGCCTCTGTTTTTCTTCCCTCCCAGCCTCCCCAAACCTCTCTGTACTTTGAATACCCAGACCTGCTGCTGCTGTATCTGTTCTTTGCCTTGGGGACTTTCAGGACCTATACTTGGAGCTGGGAATTTAAGAAGTGAGGTGCTGACTGTAGCTGTCTGTAAGCAGCCCTCATGGTGCATTTTACTTGAGGGATGTGAAACAAGGTGCCTGCAAGGGGCTAGGCAGCTCTCAAAAAAGCTGATTTCAGGGATAAGTGTGAGCATGTGGTGTTCTAGAAGGTAATTAGCTGTTTATAAAGCACCAGGAGAATATTATCAGATGGTAGACCTGAAAGTATGCATTTCTTTTGAAAATTACCCCTTCCACTCATATGATTCAAATCAGTTCTGATAATTTGGATCTAACAACGAGGAAAATTATTCATGTAATGTAGTAAAATAGTGCAATTGAAATGCTAGTTCTGCGTCTCAGGAAGCATGAATCAACTGTAGAAATTTCTCATCAGTTTCCAAATCCCAAGTCATAAACCATAGTGTCATTTAATGTGATTGTTTGTTACTGGAGTGTTGGCAAATCGATGGGCTGGGACTGAAAAGCTGTTTGGCTGTTTTCTGTGGCTTCTCTGACATACCAACGATTTTTTGGGGTCTTTCACCTGTTTATTGACATTTACTTTTCCATTTAATGGTAATGCAGGTCAGAAAACTAGAGGAAGCCTAAGGTTATATTCCAATATAGAAACCAAAGGTTTTGATGGGAGAAAGCCAGCTTGTGATCTGTCAAAGTAGCTTATTAGAGGAAGTCAAAAATGCAGCAAAAGTCAAAAAGCAAAAGTCAAAAAGCAGAAGTCAGAAAGGGAAGAATTCTTGATTTCAAGCACACTGACTATTCCAATGAAGTACATGTCAAACAACCCTGAAAACTCACAGCTGGAGTCTGCTTATAAGTGGACACTGCCAGAATTGTTTTAGTTGGGGCTTTCTGCATGTGTCCATACATACGGTTACTTTTCTTCAGTTAAAACTGACTTCTGAAGAAGTTTGTGTTCAACCTTAAATACTTCCCTTTCCGTTATTGAAGGGGCGACTACCAAAGAGATATGAGGAACCCTTGCTGTTCTCTCAGGCTGAGGAGTGTATGGTATCACCTGGCGATGCAAGTGCATGTGGTGAGGGGGTGTCAAGTCAGTGTGGGTGACCTGCCTTGAGGTGCTGATGCTGCTTCTGCTGCAGCTCAGAACTAGACAAAAGTTTGATGCATCTGATTGTTTTGGAAAGTCATCATCTAGGTCAGCTGTGCAGAGGAGTCTGACTTTGTCATGAAAGTTTGCAGGTGTTGATGTTCTTATAAAAGTGCATTTAATTTTTCCAGCCCCGTAGCCCAAAAAGTCACTAGCTTGTAGTCACTGCTGGTTTTAAACATGCAGGGTGCCAGCCCTGCCTGACCAATCTACATTCTTCAGTCTGGGGACACAGCAGATGTGTTTTCTGTCTGGGGAGGGCTATGTTTCCATATGTGCTCAGGGTTTGAGTCCTCTTTGCAAAGGTCTTGCAGTGCTGAGGGACTTTGGTGAGGTCTTGGATTATTCAGGCAGTGCAGGCTTGTCCCAGTCTCAAAGGCGATTGTGTTCAGACACAGGGAGTTGCTGTCTTACAGGGAGGACAAGAAATATCACTCTTTGAAATGGGGAGTCTGGGATTTATCTTGCCTGCCTGGTGATGTCTG
Source organism: Oxylabes madagascariensis (assembly GCA_013400675.1). NCBI lineage: Eukaryota > Metazoa > Chordata > Aves > Passeriformes > Timaliidae > Oxylabes > Oxylabes madagascariensis. The sequence goes on from VYZR01034052.1 coordinate 38,172, forward strand.
TGGGCTTCAAGGTGTGGACAATGATTCCCAGAAGGGATGATTTTAAGGGAGCTTGGTGTGTTCGGGGTTTCCAGGAGATGCTTAGCACTTAGTTTTATAAAGCACCTGGAGAGCAGTATCAGGAAGAAGAAATAATTTTTTGTTCCCATTACAAACAAAATCACACAAGATACAAACCAGTTCAGATAATTTAGATAATAAATTTAATCTATCGGGTTAAATACCAAAAAACAATTTGACAGAAAACAACCTGTCCTTGGTAAATCTGGTCCCTTTTTTGGGAAGATGATCCTAGAAGTGTCTATTTTGGGAGTTTTCATTAGGATAAGGCATCCGACAAGTGCCTTTTTCTTTTCATTTCCCACATAGGAAGTCTGGATAGCTAGCACAGACGGAAGCATCTGCATGGATTCACTGACGAAGCAGGGTACCAAACTTCTGGGCTGTGGAAATGGCTGTACAGCAGGGTTGTGGGGCTGAGGTGAGGGAGTGCATTGTGGGCCAGCAGGCATCTTTGTGAAACTGTTCAGCTCTCCTTGTAGGAACAGCCTTGATATAAATGTGTGGTGTGTCTTGACACAGTACTGTTGGGAGAATAACATCTATTAATGTTTCCTATCTGGAAAATGTACCTTCCTCATGGCACGAGATAAGGTTATCTCCTCTTGGCAGAACAGCTTGGGGTTGGTATGGAGATCCCTCTTGAGGGAGTGATGCTGGACTGACAGCTTGACCCCGATGTTCTCAGGCACATCAGTGCTGATGTGAAGGAGGTCTGCACTCCATCCTCTGTTTCACCAGCTGGTGTCTTCAGAGTAGTGCATACTGTGTGAAGCAGCAGAAAACAAGACTCTCAAAGACTTTGCTACTTTAACTGTGTCCAGAATTATTTGTGTATCATGAAAGGTGCTGTGAAGCAATCCTGTGTCAGAACATGGTTTTCACCCGTGTCTTCCTACCCTGGCATCCACACTGAGAGGAAAAACAGCCATGCANGCTTCAAGGTGTGGACAATGATTCCCAGAAGGGATGATTTTAAGGGAGCTTGGTGTGTTCGGGGTTTCCAGGAGATGCTTAGCACTTAGTTTTATAAAGCACCTGGAGAGCAGTATCAGGAAGAAGAAATAATTTTTTGTTCCCATTACAAACAAAATCACACAAGATACAAACCAGTTCAGATAATTTAGATAATAAATTTAATCTATCGGGTTAAATACCAAAAAACAATTTGACAGAAAACAACCTGTCCTTGGTAAATCTGGTCCCTTTTTTGGGAAGATGATCCTAGAAGTGTCTATTTTGGGAGTTTTCATTAGGATAAGGCATCTGACAAGTGCCTTTTTCTTTTCATTTCCCACATAGGAAGTCTGGATAGCTAGCACAGACGGAAGCATCTGCATGGATTCACTGACGAAGCAGGGTACCAAACTTCTGGGCTGTGGAAATGGCTGTACAGCAGGGTTGTGGGGCTGAGGTGAGGGAGTGCATTGTGGGCCAGCAGGCATCTTTGTGAAACTGTTCAGCTCTCCTTGTAGGAACAGCCTTGATATAAATGTGTGGTGTGTCTTGACACAGTACTGTTGGGAGAATAACATCTATTAATGTTTCCTATCTGGAAAATGTACCTTCCTCATGGCAGATAAGGTTATCTCCTCTTGGCAGAACAGCTTGGGGTTGGTATGGAGATCCCTCTTGAGGCAGTGATGCTGGACTGACAGCTTGACCCCGATGTTCTCAGGCACATCAGTGCTGATGTGAAGGAGGTCTGCACTCCATCCTCTGTTTCACCAGCTGGTGTCTTCAGAGTAGTGCATACTGTGTGAAGCAGCAGAAAACAAGACTCTCAAAGACTTTGCTACTTTAACTGTGTCCAGAATTATTTGTGTATCATGAAAGGTGCTGTGAAGCAATCCTGTGTCAGAACATGGTTTTCACCCGTGTCTTCCTACTCTGGCATCCACACTGAGAGGAAAAACAGCCATGCACTTCCTACAATCAAACCCAAGGAATTCAGTGGCAGTCTGAGTTTCTGCCATGACCCAAATCTGAGGCTGTTGATAGCTGTGCAGGAAAAGTCTGAACCCATCAAACCTGCCAGAGATAAGGATCATAAAAATTGTGCTTTGGGGTGTGGTACCTGGTTATTCAGCATTGTGGCTTTTTGTATCAATGAAAATGTTCATTCATACAAATGTTAGTATCTAACAGCACGGATTCTCTGTATTTCTACTTTTGGAGAGAGGGTTTTCCCTTTTATCATAAGACCCACAGGTCCCTTGGGAGGGCTTCATGCAAAAGGTTGAGGGGAAGCTGCAGGTCGTCCTGCAGTCAGCCCTGAAGCTTCAACACTATTTGAGTTGGGGTCGTGGTGAAAAGCCTCTTCTATTTTTGAATCCCCAAACTCCAGGCAATCCCCATCCTCCCTGCAAGACTTCAAGTGTCTGCTGGGACAAGGGTGCTTCCTTTCAGTGCAAGGAAGTTGCTTGGAGGTAAATATAAGACTTGTTATACAAATTCTCTCCCTCTCTCTCTCTCCCCTTGCCTATAATACAGCACCTTATGCAAGTGATATCTTACAAACAGGCTTTTCATCTTTTTGGCAGCGGTCACCTACCAGCTTTTGTTCTAGGAATGATCTTGCATAAATCCATAGCACCTTAGGTGCAAGCAATATGCCTTTGTTCTGCACAGCTTTTCACAGGAGGGAAGCAGTGCTCCAACATCCTTACATGTGTTTCTAAAGCAGGTGAATTTTTTTCATCTGAAGGATTTGATCCGCCCACCTGTCTTTTCCCAGTACCACGCTTGCTATTGGGAGATACAAAATTAGGCAACCAAGATGTATCAGGGATGTTGCGTGATTGTATTGATGGGACCGTACCATTCATACTGTCATCCCATCTGTTTATACTCTTGGCCACGTGTTCTAAAGGTCAAGATGTCTACTCAGAGGGAATAACTGGAGTGTGTGATGCTGCAGATCTGGCTGTACTGCCAGCTGGCTGTGTACAGCCTCACTTGCTCGGCATGTGAGCGGTGTCCTCCATGTGTGTCCAGAGCAGGCCAGTATTAGAAATCGTGAAGCTGATGATGGGAATGAGTTTACTGACTTCTGCCAAGCCTTGTATAGTGGGCTTTGATGCCAAGACAGATTCCCAAGTGCCAAAGAGCAGCCTTATATTTGCTGTTCAACTGATGCAACTTGAGATCCTCATTTATGTAATCTCCTTGAAGTAGCTGCTGCTTGTGAGCTGCCTGCTAATGTGAAGCTGCCTGACAGCATGATTAAAGAAAGGGCGAATGGTCTTTTAGAAGTCCTCAGCTCCTCTGGACTTGGAGTTTGAGAGACAGTAGTCATCCTTCTGCCTTTGGCTAGGAGCTGTGGAAGATGTGTGGCCCCTGGAAATGCTGCTCCTCAAAACCTGTACTGTTGAAATGAGTGGAGGGTCATGTTCATGTAAGCAATTTATTCAAGTCTGACTGTCATCTGGACTAAGCTACTGAAACCAGACAGTGTGACATTAGTAGGATTATTCTCTGTCTTGTGAAAGCTTTTCAGAGCTTGAAAATTTACAGTCTTAGACTTCAACATTTCNCTTGCCTATAATACAGCACCTTATGCAAGTGATATCTTACAAACAGGCTTTTCATCTTTTTGGCAGCGGTCACCTACCAGCTTTTGTTCTAGGAATGATCTTGCATAAATCCATAGCACCTTAGGTGCAAGCAATATGCCTTTGTTCTGCACAGCTTTTCACAGGAGGGAAGCAGTGCTCCAACATCCTTACATGTGTTTCTAAAGCAGGTGAATTTTTTTCATCTGAAGGATTTGATCCGCCCACCTGTCTTTTCCCAGTACCACGCTTGCTATTGGGAGATACAAAATTAGGCAACCAAGATGTATCAGGGATGTTGCGTGATTGTATTGATGGGACCGTACCATTCATACTGTCATCCCATCTGTTTATACTCTTGGCCACGTGTTCTAAAGGTCAAGATGTCTACTCAGAGGGAATAACTGGAGTGTGTGATGCTGCAGATCTGGCTGTACTGCCAGCTGGCTGTGTACAGCCTCACTTGCTCGGCATGTGAGCGGTGTCCTCCATGTGTGTCCAGAGCAGGCCAGTATTAGAAATCGTGAAGCTGATGATGGGAATGAGTTTACTGACTTCTGCCAAGCCTTGTATAGTGGGCTTTGATGCCAAGACAGATTCCCAAGTGCCAAAGAGCAGCCTTATATTTGCTGTTCAACTGATGCAACTTGAGATCCTCATTTATGTAATCTCCTTGAAGTAGCTGCTGCTTGTGAGCTGCCTGCTAATGTGAAGCTGCCTGACAGCATGATTAAAGAAAGGGCGAATGGTCTTTTAGAAGTCCTCAGCTCCTCTGGACTTGGAGTTTGAGAGACAGTAGTCATCCTTCTGCCTTTGGCTAGGAGCTGTGGAAGATGTGTGGCCCCTGGAAATGCTGCTCCTCAAAACCTGTACTGTTGAAATGAGTGGAGGGTCATGTTCATGTAAGCAATTTATTCAAGTCTGACTGTCATCTGGACTAAGCTACTGAAACCAGACAGTGTGACATTAGTAGGATTATTCTCTGTCTTGTGAAAGCTTTTCAGAGCTTGAAAATTTACAGTCTTAGACTTCAACATTTCACACAATTTTTTCTTCCAGCAGCAACAATAATAACAGCAATTTATTGTAATTGTAAAAAGCTAGTATTGCCAAACCAGTCTTGATTACTTCAAGCCAAATTTTTTATCTGTAAATAAATGAAAAGTTGCATTTTGAATTAGAAACCCAGGTGTGGGGCTGTTTTGTTTTTTTTTAAATTTTTTTTTCTGTAAAAATAAAAGCAGAACTTCCTAGTTCTTTCCCTCAGAAAAAAAATTGAAGCCAAACCACTTCTTATAAAAAGGTTTTCTTTTGGCAATTTTCTTCCAGCTCAACATGGCTTTAGCAGAAAATCACTTGGGCAGCTGTCATGGATGTCTTGTGCTGAGCTCCTGCTGGGACTGCTTGCTGCAGGCTTGTACCTCTGCCAGGGAGCTGTGGGTCCTTGCTGGGTCTAGCCTCATGCATTGCAGTGGTTACACTCTCTCTTGTAGTTTTAAATATAAACTCCTAAGCAGTGTTTGTGATTTAGGAGGAAGGAAGGTGGTGTTTAGACTTTCCATGGTGTGGAGTCACGATTCCCTTTGGGTCATCTTGCCTCATTTCTAACTTGTAGGGGGTCAGAGGAAGATATGATTTACTTGGGAAATAAACAGTCCCATTGTGTGTTTCTGCTGTATCCCAGCAGATGCACAGCTATGCTGTAAAGTACAGCCCACCTACTGATCCTTTAACATTGCCATTTGACCATTTATATAGCAGTGTGAAGCAAAGACCAAGCACTGTTGCCCAAATGGAAAAATGGCTCATGGGTGAGAGATTCCCATTTGTTACAGCAGGTATCAGACCTCAGAGCCTGGGAGATGGAGGTTAAGGACTGGAAAGCTGTCTTCTGCCCACCTGATTCTTGGAGCCTGCTGTTGGGTCACACCTAGATTCTCTGTTAGATGGGGCTACAGTTTTAAACTCAAAGAGGGTACGTTTAGATTGGATATAAGGCAGAATTTTTTCAAAGAGAAATAGTGAGACACTGAAACAGGTTCCCCAGAGGAGCTGTGGATGCCTCATCCTTGGAGCTGTTCAGAGTCAGGTTGGATGGGGCTTTGAGCAATCTGTTCCACTGAACAATGTTCCTACCCATGGCAGGGGTTGATCTGGATGACTTTTGAAGATCCATTCCAGCCCAAACATCCTGTAATTCTAAGTGGGAATTGAGAGGGCACTTGGGACTGGGATTCTGTAGCCATGATATGCTGAGGGTGAGGAGACATGCTTGAAAAGCATTCAGTGAGTCGTTTCTTTCCACCTTTTTTCAGTTGTGGCTGACAGAGGATGAGGAGTCGTGCCTTCTGCAGAGCTGCAGCACTTGCAGCAGGGGTGGCTGGCAGCAGCACACCAAGTGGCCCGGTGCTGTGCACCCAGAGCAGGCTCCCACACAGTGGCTTTGGGAAGGGCATGGGGCTGCAGGGCCGTTGCAGGAGAAAAAAGCTTAAAAAAGAAGCTGAGTCCCTGTGGGATTGCAAGGGTGTTTAATACCTCGTAATGGACTTTGATTCCTAAAACCTGCTGTGGATTGGGGCTGGCATTTCCTGAACTTTCAGTTACTTAAGAAACAGTCTTGTAGTGTTGGGTAGAGTTTTGGAATGGATTTTTTTGTTTGTTTGGGTTTTGGGTTGGTTGGGTTTTTTTGGTGATGTAATGAGATTTTTTTTCGTTGTTTTGTTGTTAAGGGCACAAAGATTTTGACAGCGCTGCTTTCAGCTCTTTTTATTTTACGTAGCAGTGTTCATCATAGCACAATGACAGAATTGAATCAGTGGTAGCAACAGTGGGAACTTTTGGCAAAAAAGGATAATGTAGACAGAGCCGAAGTGTTCTGCTAACTAAAACAGTAGCTGTATTTTTCAGAGAGCTAGACATGACTGTTTTGATCCAATGTGGTGTTAATCACAAGAATACATAACTGCTTTCCTGTGAACTTTCCCCTTAAAAATATCCAATGATATCACCTGATGTTTTGCACGAATGCTCAGTATAACCAGAATTTAGAACAGCTGGCTCCATATAAACTTGGAACATTCATAGGTCAAATATTAGTGTATAAATAAAAACATTTTGAAAATGAAAACAGAAGCACAGTATTGGAAATATACTGAATGTGCAGATGTACTTCACGCCTTGAATAGCTTTACAAATTAATCAAGACAGTGTTAACACTTGTTCTGAAGAGTCAAATTTCCTGATAGTAAATGAGAGAGTGTTTTCAAACAGCATTCCAAAGATGTGTTATTCCATGTATGTTAATGGTTGTGTGCAGTGTGAGAAATGTATGAATTGGCTGTTTGAAGCACTCTTTGATGAATATATATTTGTTCAACCCAAAATCTTGTCAAACAGAGACCTACAGCTTCTTTTATCAAGTGCAGGCTGTAAAATGTGCCATGTTTAAAGCATGCACTGGGATGTTTATGTTGAAGTGTACTGCTGCAGCTTTCTTATCTTGTCGCTCACCGCATCGCATTCACGTGGCGTGTATGGTCAAGGTATTAGACACTCTGTTTGTACAAGGGCTAAAGGGTGACATAATGTCTATTGAAGCACAAGTGTTAAGCTCCACACCAGGCAACAAAGAGCACTTAAAAAATGAGAACCGATTAGAGCTCATGAGCAGAGTGTGATAGTCACACATGTAAGCCAAGAGGTGTTGGAGGGAGGAAAGGGTCTGCAGGTACGGTGTGAAACAGATGTGTCTTCTTGCATCCTTGGGCTCATCTCTCCTGGGCTTTTCAGACCACTTGTGAGTGAAATTTGAAAGAGTAAAGCTCTTAGCAGTCAATTCCAGTCTTTTTATAAGGAATAAAATTATCCAAATAAGTTGGAAAATAAGGTTTAACTGTAACTAATGCGTACAAGATGCAAAAGACTTGTCTGCCTCTGCCTTTGTAAACTCTGTAATAATAAAAAGTTGTTTGACCATTAGCACTTGCTGCAGCCTAACTTCCATATTTTTCAAACTGCTTTAAAATATCTCGATAAAGGTTCTATATCAGGGATTGAAGAAGTGGTCAGGGCTTTAATTCCTCACGGTACAGAGACGCAAGCTCCCTCTGCCCAAATTCAGGTGAACAGAGGTAGAGGCAGCAGTCTTAAGTCACCAGATGCTCTGGAGGAAAAAAGGAGGAGGCATTTCCTATGTCACTTACCATGGGCTTCACATTCACATTTCTTCACTACTTTTGGCTACACTGGTGGTGTGATGCAGAAAGAAGCCTTACACACTTTTAATGTACCTGAATCTTCATAATGATGCCAAGCCTGCTTCTTCAAAACATTCGTGTGCAAGCAGGGAGAGGCTTCTGTGCAAGCTTTGATGTGTGCGCACAATTTTGATGCAAAATAGTAGGAGGATA
>VYZR01034053.1:17485-28761 GCA_013400675.1 Oxylabes madagascariensis
ACTACTCATGGTATTTCCATGGAGAATGCTCCAGCCAAGCACAGTACATATAGTAAATAAAAAATAATGTTGAATTTTTGTGTGGCAACCCCTGGTAGGTTTTACTGTGTGAAATTAACTCTGAAAAACTTGTGTTGCAAGAGTCTTTACTGTAAAAAATTTTTCAAAGGTACATTTTTTTTTGCCTTGTAATGGCTTTCTGTAATGGCTTTCTATACTATATATAGAATAAATCATANTGATGTAGCAAGCAGCTTTCTGTCAAGCTGTGCCCTTGATGAAAGGGTGAAAGTAATGCCGGTGGCACGGGACTAGCTGGAGCCCATTTGTACTTTTGTTTTCAAACAGTTTAAAGGGAAGAAGCCTCCTGTGACTACTAATGGGATCACCGGAAAAGCAAGAACTTTAAATAGCCAGCCGAAGAAATCTGAAACGGTTTCCTGTGTGAAGCGCACTGCATCCAGTAAGTATCTGTCCTCACTCACTTTGGGAGTGGAGTCAGGAGGGTGCCCAAAAGAGCTCTTGTCTCAGCAGACAAGGTGAAGAACCAGTGTGGTTTTTGTGTGGCTGAGAGGCTGAGGAGGAGATGCCAGGACTTTGAATAGGAGATACATTGGTGACTTAACTCCAGCCACACCACATGAGAAAAGGGTGTCATATGGGAGAACGATAAATGTGAAATGTGGACCCGTGGCTGCTGCCAAGTCATGAGGACAGCAGGGAAAAAAGAAGGATAATGATTTCTCGTTTGGAGGATAGAGGAATTCTATCTTCCTGTTGGAAAAGGAGGATGAGGAGCTGGTTATAGACATAAGAACACTGTGTTGCTCAAAAATGGACTTATTAATGAAGTTGTATTTCAGAAGCTGTGGATTTAATGGCAACAAGAGAAATTTGTGTTAGACTTTAGGACAAAAGTAAGTAGCTTCTAACCGGCTAAGACTGGCTTAACTCTTTGTCAGGAATGATTTCATATCATAGAGTGTGCCTTCAGATACGTGACAGACAAAGTGATCTCTCAGCTGACCTATCTTCTTTGAGTCTGCAACTAGAGCAGAGGTATAGAGGGGGCTGTGATATGAATTGGACCACAAATATATGTGAACAGTGAAATGAAAGCATTTGTATGGGAAGTTATAAAAGAAGAAGAAAGCTGTCAATAATCAAAGCATGAACATCTTTGTATTCTCTTATGTGAGGTGAGAAAAGGTGTGCACTTGAAGTAGGAATGAAAGCCAGACAAAAGGCCAAGCAGGTGGTTTTTCCTCTGACCTTTCCAATTAGGAACGAAGGGTTCATAGCTAGAGAGGAGCCTCTTTTCCATCTTCTCAACTACAGAGAAAGACAAGGCCATTTTTCAAAACCAGTGTACTATAAGGTGACTGGTGTTTCTCATTTTCTTCATATAAAGAACAAACTCTCTCCCATATCACTGTTGTAGCTGTGCTGCAGAACTTGGCAGAAATCATGGGCCTTGAGAAAGAGCCAATGGAAGAGGAATGCCAAACCTTTTTCTCAAACCATGGAATTGTAGAATGGTTTGGGTTGGAAGGGAGCCTTGAAGATCATCTAGTTGCAACACCCCTGCCGTGGGGAGCCATGACATCCTTCGTATCATGTTTAGTCTCAGGGAATAGCTCAGAGTTGTACTGTTAGTTTAAACCCTAATTAACTACAATCTGATACATGCAGATGCAGAGCAGTACAAGTACGGCAAGAATCGTGTGGAGGCAGATGCAAAGAGATTACAAAGCAAAGAGGAGGAGCTGCTAAAGAAAAAAGAAGCCCTCCGGAATAGGCTGGCCCAGCTCCGGAAAGAAAGAAAAGATCTGCGTGCTGCCATTGAAGTCAATGCTGGTAGGAGGTGCTTTTTTGTGCTGAATTGTCACCTGAGAATTAGGCTTAATTGTCCAAACAGCTTTGTGTTCTGTGCTGAAGACATGCCACCTGAGTAAGGTTTGGTTTCAATGCTGAGCAATACTCTGTTATGTCTGTATTTGCTTTCTATATAGATACAGAATATATAAGATAAAAATACATATGTGTAGGTGTATATACATATTTTTATATGCATGTGTATGTATACACATAACTAAAGAATTACACTGGTGAGAACTTCAGATAAGCAGAAAATGGGAGTAATTTTTTTGTCACTAGCTAATGATATTTTCGTATATATGGAAAAATAAAAAGAACAATACTGATTTGAAACCAGACTGGATATCTAGGAATGTAATTTGATTTAAACCATTTAATTTATGCTACTAAACTTTTTACGTGAAAGAAGTGTTTTATGTAAAGTAACTTATTTTTCTTTTTCATGTCACTGATATGTAGAGACCTTGTTTCCTTACTTTTTAGAAAGAAAATAATTTCTCTAAGTGTCAATTTAAGGTTATTATTGAAATAATAAAATTGCTGTGAATGACAGGCAGGAAGACCCAAGTGATTCTTGAAGACAAGTTAAAGAAGCTGGAAGAGGAGTGCAAGCAGAAGGAGGCTGAGCGTGTAAACCTGGAGCTAGAACTGACTGAGGTGAAGGAGAGCCTTAAGAAAGCCTTGGCTGGTGGCATCACACTGGGTTTGGCTATTGAACCCAAATCAGGAACATCAAGTCCACAGGTATGCAAAGCCATTGAACATGCAAATCAGAGTGCTCAGCCTTCCTAGCTCCAGCAAAAATGAGTAGAAACTGAGAGTTTTATAATGGTTTATTAAGCCCTAGAAATAAGAGCAGAATTAAATGCCTTTCTGTGTTATTTATGTTTCCTACAGCAGCAGGGAGCAGGTAGACATGGGAATCACAGGCAGGATGCGTTAGGATAAGGTGCAAACAGCAGACCGTTTGTCCTCAGTGGTTGTAGAAGTGCAGGACATTGCTCCAGCCCAGGGAGATTTAAATGCACCAAGTCATTGTGCAGTGATGGAGACCTGCTTGTGTTGGTCCCCTATCAGTTGTGTCACACTTTGCAAGGGCTGCATCTCACACCTTCAGGGTGGAGCTCGGCAGTCCCAGCTTGTGCTATGGATCTGTGTCTGAAGCAGCCATCACAGAAAGATCAGAGAGAGACACTTCAATTCCTCTGGATTATCCATAGTTGTTTAATCAGACCCATAGGCCAACTTCAATTTTCATCACAGAATGCACATGCATATTGTTTTCTTCTTTTGTTCTAATCTCTTTCTCATTTATTCATCATTATTAGGAATATAGTTTCTTTAAAAAAGAGGTGTGCCGTTCTGAATCTAAAGTAGAAAATATTGCACGTGTGACTACTTGGAGGAAACTCAATATAGGCTTTTCACTCTTTATCAGTCTCCAATTTTCAAGCACCGAACTTTGGAAAACTCTCCAATCTCCAGCTGTGATACCAGTGACACTGAATGCTCCATCCCTGTGAACAGCGCAGCAGCTCTGAAGCGACCTCCCTCATCAAACAATTCTCCATGTCGAGGCCATGTCCTTCGAAAAGCAAAGGTGAGAGAACTGATGTCTTAGTTTTCTTTTTCTGCGCTTTTTCATACTTTCTTACAAAATCTTTTCTAGCCTTAAGAAGAGAATATCTAAATTATTCATATTACTACATAAATACTGCTGGTTTGGGGGACCTTTTGCAGAAGAATTGGTAAGTAGTTTGGGAAACAGATTTGACTCTACTCTGATTCCATGTTTTTCTCTGTTGCTTTATAGATTTAACTGGCAAAGTAAGTGGTCTGTGGTGTAGACAGTCCGTGTGTCCACTACTCTGTGTAGCAGAGAAGTGGTTAAAAGAGCACAGTTACAGTAAGTGATTAAAAATGGCAGAAGATTGGGTCTGATCTTTTCCAGCCACTGCAAGAACAGAGATGTACATTATAGTTCAGGACAATGTGTTGTGCAAGTATCTACTCAATGTACATTTAAAGTAAAAGTTGAATTACTTTAATTATGTCTTGCAAGTACCAGGCTGAAATTCGCTGTCCTCCTGTATTGTTACAGTTTTCTAATTTCTGTGGCTTAGTTTAAATGAGATTTGTACAACCATTCTTCTGGGCTAAATTTGCTGGCAGCAGAAGCGTGTGGGCAGCACATAACCAAGGGTGACAGTAATAGTGTTGGGCCCAAGCTTTTGTTTATTTAGTAGTTCACTGCTGGTTGTAATTGTAAACAGCAGTAATCATAAACACTTGTCATTCATGAAGGCTATTTCCTTTTTTCATTGGTATCTTCTGTACTGGGATTTCTTCATGTAACTTTTGTTACATGTATTCATTGATTATATACATTTCCAGTGTCTGAGCATAAGCCTGGAGCCTAAATGTTGTAGATACTGAAAAATCAGCATCTCAAAAACTTATTTTATTATTAAATTATCATAATAGAATTATTTCTCCAGCTACACTATTTGTGAGAGCTTTCTCACCCTTTTTCTACCCCCTTTCCATGGACATCAACTGCTTTTTCCTTCCAGTTTGCCTGATGCATTTAAATCCAACTTAGAATAATTATACTCAGCATAATTACACTCACGTTTCAGTTGTAATCAACTTTGAAGTTTACAGCTTGTGTTCCAAACCTGAAAAAGGATTTATGTGCTCCAAAGCTTATCTGCGTATTCCAATTATACCCTAATTTGTCCCATAATGATATAATCTCTAACTGCACACTTTGTCTTAAATGTGGATGTTAGCCCAGCAATACTCAGGGAATGTGGTCCAGCAGAGCACAGTCCTTGCAGATGGGAGCAAGGGATTTGTGCTGGACAAGCACATTAAATCCAGCCATCTAATCATTACAGCTGAAGAAACCAGGGCATTATAAAAACCTGAACATTTTTGGTGCAAAATACCTTCCAGCTGTGGTACATTTTTATGGTCAGCATACAGCATACAAGAAAAACCCTGCTGCATTGTTTGGTGTCAGTGTGCTTTGGATGGCACGGTAAGTTGGTCAAGTTTTTTGGCAGAGGAATCTTGGATATGGGATTAGGCTAATCAAAAAGGATATGGAGCAACTAAGAATATTTTTCCCATGCTGGGAAAAACGACTCAAAGTATCTAATTCAGCTTTATCAGGTTTTTCCCTAAAACCTCATGCACTAAATATTAAGAGTGAAATTTTGCTGAATTAGATAGTGCAACCCAATCTGTTCTCAGCCCTTTGGCAGCCACAGCTGCCATCAGGTGCACATCTGCAGCACGCCCCACGCTCGGGGGTCGCTGTGCGTGTGCGGGGGTGGAATTTGGCTCTCAATTCTTTTGGCCTTTTGCAGTCGCGAGTGAGCCCAGGCCTTGTAGATGTGGCTCAGGAAAGGGCGTCACACGTGAGTATCCCCGAGCAGAACTTGGCTCTGCACGCGTGGATGTCAGTGCAGTTTGTGGGAGTGAAACAGATCCCACGTCTGTGCTTGCGCTTGCATCTCCAGCAGCTGGCACATCTCCCAGTGCTAGGAGGGAGCTGTATAAATGTTCAAAGTGTCAGAACATGTTTTTTTCCCCTGGTATGTATTCAAATGCAGTGAGTGCCTCCCTCCTTGCCCTTTTCCTTGCACCGAGGATGCTGAGCCTGTCACCTGCCAGCCTCGTGTCACGGCCGTGCTCACCAGGCAGCAGCGCTGTGCGTGCACTGGGGCAGCTGCTGCTGCTGCTGCTGCTGCTGCTGCTGCGCCTCTGTGCCTGCCAGGGCACCTCAGGCACCTGGGACAGCAGGGCTGGAAGCTGTGCCACCAAAAGCTTTCTCCTCTCGGACACACTGGCGATAATAGGAAATAACAGACAGTAGCAGTAAGACAGATCTAGTGTTAAGTATAAGAAAGAACAGCAATTTGGGGATTGGCCGTTCAGGACATACACACATATATGCATAAATGCATTTGAATTTTGTAACTTTTCTTTTTGCGAGTATCTTTAATTTTTTTTTTTTAGAAAGTAATTATGCATATTTCTAAGAAGCCAGAAGGCATTTTAATTGCAATTTTGTCTAATCTGTACTTGGCTAGAAATGGAGACTCTAATTAAAATATGGAAAACAATATTCTGCGTCAGTAGTCCTAGAGAAGTAAAAAGATTCAAATAGCCTTGCTCTACAGCAATTACTTCAACATTTCACACATTCATTTAAATATCAAATTAGTTTCTAAAACCAAATTGTTATGTGCAGCAAGAAAACTGAAATTAGTGTTTCTGATTGTTTTTGAAACTTGTGGGCTGGTGAATTGTCAGCATCTTACATCTTGCTCGTGTTCAAGGACTGGAGAAGAAAAGGAGCTGTCCCAGTTTCCCAGCTTCCAGTCAGGCTGTCAGTGTTGACTTAGACGTTCTTTCCTTGGTGTGAACCTGCAGGAGCAGTGAAAAGAAAGAAAAAGTTCCTTTTGCACCTGCAAAAGAAGCTTCTGCTTTCAAGGCTGATTTAACACTTCAAAAAGTTCTCCTTCCAGTTGCTTAGCCAAGGATTTCCTTTATAGCTTTGGTAACATATCCATAGAGAATATACATTTAATAGAGTTTTTAAAGTAATCCAATTTTTAACCAGTAGTGTGTTTTAACTTTAGAATTACCATAATTTGAAGAGTAAAACTGAATATTAAAAATACATTGAATTTTAGTAAAAGCACCATTTAAATTACAAAAAAAAACAAAACAAAACACCAAAAAACCACAAGTTTAGAAATTATTACAAGTAAATTATTGTCTACTTTTAAACCCAAGGTTTTTGGTTTTTTTTCTTACATTGCTAAAGCAGCCATCAACTGTGACCTTTACTGTTATTTTACAACAGCTGAAGAGGTGTCATGGTCATACAGCTGTTCAGCCAAACTAATGCTCTTACTGCTTTCAGCAGCAGAAACAGCTATTTACGTGCATAAGTAATGGATTTCAGTCAGAGCTCTTAAATGTCGTGGAATGAGTGTTAAATTCAGGAATTCAGGTTGGAAGCCAAGTCAGCAGGCTGCCTGCAGAGTGTCTCTGCAGAGTGGATGGGTCAGAGAGGAATCCAGCCCTCAGTGCCTGGTGAGGAGCAGCTGGGCAGTTGCTCCAAGGGGGTTGCTGGAGCCAGAGGCCACCTTCTGTGGATCTTCAGTAGTTCCTGAGGCTGTAAGGGTGTGATTCAAGGAGTGGTACAGTGTGGATGTCCTAAGGTGAGCCCATCCTGCTTCAGCCCTTCCGCTCCTGTACTGTTAGGAAATGCTATAGGTGTCATTCGATGGCCACAAATTTTACTGAGCTGGGTGTTCAGCTGTAGCAATCTCATGATTTTCACTTCTGTGGCAGAAAAAATGGCAATACCTTGCTCTGAGACATATGACCAACAGCATTATTGATTACATGTTTTGCTGTGGATGGTGTCCTTGTCCTCAGCTAACAGGTGGGGAAACTGAGGCACAGAAAGTCAAAGCAATTCTTTAACTTGCCAGGCAGTAGCTCAGTTTGGATTATCTATGAGGGAGACAAATGCCATGCAAACTGACTGGTTTTTCTGTTAGTCTCTCTGCTAAGTTGTTCTTTTTAGCCATAGAATTATGTGTTTGCCATGAGTCTTATAATAGAAAATTGAAGAGCAGTAAAGCAATCACTTGGTGTCAGCTCTGAGAGATATTGAGGGCTTCCTGCTGTCTCACACAAGTCATTTAGAGAGCCCTGTGTGTTTAAATCAGCCTCTCCCTTTCTCACGGAGAGCTGATTGCTTTACACCAGCTATGGGGCGTGAATTGCTCTAGAAATCCCCTCTGCAGAATACAAATATGGCTTATTTCCACTGCACTAGAAAATAGGTTGCTGTACATAGTTGTGGAAGGGTGGATGCTGTGCACAGACTATCAGAACATAATTCTTAACATTCCCTCACTCACTTGTGGGATGAATCCAGCAAAGTTAATGGAAAAACTGTTATTGACCCCAGTTGTGGCTTAGCAGATACGATGACATCAGTGAAATATCCTGATTTCTTTTAACATTTTCTGTATCTTTTTATTCCCCCCTTTCCAGGAATGGGAGATGAAAAATGGAACATAAACAGCAAAGTCACTCACTCTCCATAAAGGCCTTACCTACTACAGACCAAGACATAGGCTGCAAAGGACTCACCTGAAAGGTCACATCAAGTGATAAAACATAAGAAGTTTTATAACTCTGTTAAGTTAATGGTAGCTTGGCGCTAATTTGCCTGTATTCTCTCTACTGTATTGCTGTGTAACTATGTGTGCCCCGTTTTATTAGCTGTAAGTCCTTGTTTCCAACTTCACTGGTAAAAAAAATGAAAACCAAAAAAACCCAACCATAGGAACTAAAAAGGAGCATGAAATCACAGTTGAAAGTTTGCTGAACCAGCAGAGAACCAGCAGTGTTAATTATAGTGCATCAGGCGGCCGGAGCACTGCTGAAGACTGGTGTGAAATCTTGACTCTTAGAGGTTAACACTGCCTTCTGAACTCTGCCACAGAGCAGGTCTAACTCCTCAGCAGGGGCTTTGCTGGTAGCTGCTCACATGGCAAAACAAAACTGAAGAAATGTGCTCACAGAAGCAGCAGTGCCTGCTTGGCCCAGGAGCTCTGCAGGGCCACCATCCTCCGTGGCATGACAACAACTCATTGGTGAAGCGTTTTTTGGATACTTCTTAGACAAATGCTTTTGTCACTGGGAGATAAAAAGCTGCCAAACTTCGAGACAGATGCATTTTTGTACGTTCTCTTTATTGCTGTTCTGAAGCACCAGTCATTTTCTAAGGTCATGTTCTTGAACTATGACTTGTTCCTGATTTTTTTTTAAAAGGCAAACAGGTATTTTTAGATACTGCTTCTTTTCTATACATTTTGAAGAAGAAAAAGAAAACAATTGAAATTAGTCCTTGACAGATAATGGCAACTCAGAATAACTTATGCAGTCAGTCTTGTTTTGTTTTTTATAAAATAGTATTGTTAAACTTGAGGTATAGAACACTGCTGTACTTAGTTTCCTTTGTCTTTTCAGACCTCAGCTATTATTTTTGAGGAAGATGGACTGAAAAGGTGATAATTTTTGACTCTTTTATAAACCGTTGAACAAATAATTGGGGATTTTCTCAAACAGGAGTCCATTTCTGTTTACTAGGAAACAGCATCTTGCATTTTAGTCTGTAAAATTACAAAAATCTGTTTTTCTTTGTCTCCATCCATGTCATTCCCAAGAAATTACATGCAGTGAATTGCCACTGAAGCCCTTCAAAATCTCAAGAATCGTTTTAAAAAATCAGAAGGGGGTTGGGGGGAGAATGTATAATAAGATGGCTTCTTGTAGGTTTTTCTCTTTTGTTTTTTTTAAGCCTTTGGAGAGCTTTCAATCATACTCTCAAGATTTTTTTCCTCCTCTACTGTGAGGAGTAGAAAATTAATTTAAAAAATTACCTCAAAATATGAATAGTATTTTAATCACAGATGTTAGGGCTGGAGTCTTGATAATTAGTTAAGACTGCAATTAAAATCACAGAAGTTGGCAAGACAGCAGTTATCAAGGATCACATCCCTTTATGGCCAAACCTGCAGATTATCTCTTACCTTTAGGAATGGGTGTGCGCAACTCCTGGAGAATACACTGGGATTCTCAGCTGAACTGGATGCCAGAGGACTTCCTGCAGGAGCTTGTGGGATTTGAAGGCACAGAGCTATCAAAAAGACCTGACAGCTGACAGGAAACAGGGCTGTGTCCTGTTCCCAAATGCATTTAGGGCCAGGGATCCCACTGACCGTAGCAGTGTAGGAATGGGGCCCAGCATGAGAAAAGGCTCTTTGCTTCTTGTGACTGTACTTGGTACAAAGTGCCACAGGAATGCAGATACAGTAGGAAAGCAAGTGTCAGTGTGGTTTTCATTGAAAACACAATTTTTTAATTTTAGTTTAGATCATTTATTAACTCTCTAACTAGAGGGCACACTCTGTACTGTATGACTACGGACTGAAAACTGTCAAATTCCCATAAATAATAGCAGAAACAAATTTGAGGCAAAAGTAAGTTCATTTAGGCTTTTTATTTCAAATTAAGTTATTTATTTGTATATTTCAATAAGTATTTAATTTATATCTGTACATATTTATAATGCAAATTAGGCTTCTAGTCAATGTTAGCAATGATGTAACAGTTGCCATTAAAAAGTGGACCTGCATCAAGTAATGCAGNGGCAAGGACAGGTTTTAATCTATGCCTGAGGTAGATGTGTGTAAATCTCTGCCCAGGCAAACAGAAGTTGTGTGGTGCAGCCTTCCTTCAGCTCTGCTGTAGGTGCAGGTCTCTCTCAGCACCTATAGCACCCTGGGCCCCTGTAGTGCCTGCTGCACAGGGGCTGCCACCTAAACTAAACATCTTTCACTCTTCCTCCAGCAAAGACTCCACAAAGCCACCACCACTTTAGTCTATTCCATATAACAGCCAAGGTTTTTAAAGGAGGAAAACCAAAAAGCTTTGGAAATAATCTCTCTATAGACCACTCTCAGTGCTGTGAAATGTACTCTGTTGCCTTGAATAGCACTATTGCTGCACAATTTTTATAAAGAGCGACAGAGCTTGTATTTTCACTGTTTTTAGATTTCAGGATCACCAGGCAAACTCAGCCATAGAGCAGCATGACTTTTGTTTTAAAGGAAAACTCTTGTATTTTGAACCATTTCTATGTCTTCTATGAAAATGTTACACTTATGCTTCCTCACCAAATGCCTGTTACTGTACCAGGTGCTTTTCAAAAATTGTTTGTTTGTTTGTTTGTTTGTTTAATGGGTGATGCTTTTTTTTTTAATAAAAAACCCAGCTCGTAACTTTGGGGGATCAGGGGCTTTTTTTTAATAAGATGATTGTGGCAATTTGATTTTTCAAATGGAGAATATTAACTTAGTATCAAGTTTTGTTAGACACTTTCAAATTAATTGGCCCAGGGTGTATGTTGTATGATAATGTTCTCATATTAAGAATGTAATTATTTCCTTATTGTATTTTTTAAAAAACAAAATCGTATTTAAAAAAAAAAATCTCAGTGAAAAAAAGCATGATAGAAACATGAAAAAAAGGTTTTGTTTTATTTTTGTTATTGGATATGTTGGCAGTGCCCATTATAATTGACTGTAAATATAGCCTTTCTACTGTATTTCTCAGTGTATTTAAGTTTTTTTGACACACATTCATGGATGCTTCTGTTAAAAAAAAAAACCAAAAAAAAACAAAAACAAAAGTCCAAAATAAACCCACCTTCAAATGTGTGTCTTAGCAGCTTCAACTAACTTTATGCCTTTCTAGTTTATTCTTCAGAAAGTCTTGCGAAGTGTGAAAAAAGACTG
>VYZR01034054.1:8803-25846 GCA_013400675.1 Oxylabes madagascariensis
AAAAAAAAAACTTTTTGAAAGGAAAAAAAAAAAAAAAAAAAAAAAGGCAAAAAAAGTGCATAAGAGTACTATGAATCACATGATACTTGGCAACGTGGCAAAAAGGCTTAAAATGACTATAGCTGGTCCAAAGGGTTACAAAGAATGACAGAAAAAAATATATTTAGAAGTTAGCTTCAAGAAATTGGCAGATGATCATGGAAAACTGAAACAGAAAAATAGGAGCAGACTTCTTTCTATACTTACGTAGGATATCCTCGCACACCATATTCAGAGCACAGTGGAATATCTACAGTACAATCCACTTTAACAACATAGACCTGTGGGTTTTCCATGTTGTTGTATTTATCTCCCAAATCATTCCAAGTTGGCTGGAGGCGCTGACAATGTCCACACCTGTGACAGAAGGAACAAGATACTGTTTAATAGCTGCTCACACTTAGAGAGGAATGAGCCCACGCAAAAGTCATATGCAGAATGGTGATTTTGATAAATTTAAACAATTTTTCAAATCAAAAGTTAACTCAGTTACATGAGAAATCTTCCATACTCAAGCACTACTACACTGAGCAACAGCAAATGCTATTAAGAACTGAAGCATGCTGCAAACATATCTCATGTAAAAATCATCAAGATCTGAGAACCTGTTGCTACCCTCCTTTTACAGTATAAATCCTATGAATACCCCCTGAACTTCGTAAGGCTATTAATCAAAGCACTGTCAGCCTTCCAGCTTTCTAGAAAAATCCTGCAAGGTTGCCCAGCTTTCTTTACATTCTGGTATTTCAAAATTCCTTTTTTTTTAGCAGTAGGTAAGAAGATAATAGCTTCTAGCCTCTTTGTAATGCCACTTGTACTTCCATGCTTCAGAGGAATTGTAACACACAAGTCAAGACACATCACAACTGATTTCTCAATACGGTTTCCCAAAATTTTGATGATCCTTGTGGGTCCCTTCTAACTCAGAATATTCTGTGAAAATCCTCCCATCCTACGTTCTGCTCCAGGAAGACACCATCAAATTTTTATATCTGCAAATACACAAAAAAATAGCCTCATACAGTTCCTACAACAGCACCTCCCCAGAACCAAAAAACAGCTATTATTCTTCTCACTGTTTTCCTAGTCTTTCAAGTCATTATAGCAATACTCTATTCCTCACAATATGATGGAAAGTTTTAAGGAATGGATTTTTATTTTTCTTTAATGGCTGTTTTTGCCAACCCTCCAAGACATCTAAAAAATACAAAGTTGGAGTAATAGAAAACATTCTCAGACTGACAGTATGAAAGCAGTTACTGCTTTGGCATCACCTACAACATCTACTTTGTAAGTAACAATTAAATCACCATTAGGACTTTGGAGAACTTTGCTCTGACTTAAAATAGTTTCACTCATATGAATGATTTTCAGTACACTTGTAGAAAAGTTGCAGGAATTCACACCTTTCTAGGTATTCTGAGATCACTACGAGAGAGAAAAAAAAACAAACCTTGAGAGATTTACTTTAAGATAAAGAATTTTTTTCTGATCTTAATAAAGTCCTGTAACAGGCACAGAGGATCACACATGCTCCCATGATGTGACTGAATGCAACCTCCTATGTGATCTCATTCTGAATTGTCCTGGTGAAGGGATGTGTTATTATTAAAATCAAATATTCCTTAAATATTTAACTTCTGACAGAAGTCATTCCATAGTCAACTCTTTCACAGAGCTTGAATTAAGAGAAGGATTTTACATACCCTGATCCCTTCCCCTAGCAGATGCAGTGATTCAAAACACCAAATGAATACTGGCTGGTGTTAGAGAACAGAGCATGGAAAACTAGGTAAGGGAATCTCAATTAATTAACCTCTGTTTTTAAAGCACAGCAGAGCTGCTTTGTCCCTACTTAACACTGTGATCTCTGCTATACACACCCCTTCCCTTCCTTCTTTGGATTACAGAAGCTGAAACTGAGAATAAAGCAGGAAAAATGGTCCTATCTGAATCAGTAATCGACTAGTTAGTCATTCCCACTTTGGAAAAAAAAAAACAAACCAAACAGTATTATATGGAAGGAAATACATGACAGTCCCAAAAACGCTTTTTCTGAAGTTTCCAAGAAAATGTATATAAAACCAAGGAGGGCAAAATCAAAGAGCAAGACCATGCAATATCACATACTTCCCTCAGCCCCATGCACCTACACAGTCCTTCACTGCTGCTACTCTACAACACATTTGTGGGGCTGCAGGAGCTTCTGGGGACAGTGGAGACCTGGGTGTCAATGATGAGTTCAGCTCTTTTATCCTGACATGGGCTAGAAAGCTGTAAGCATCCACAACCTCCATTGGAGAGTACAAATGAAGATCCAAAAGAGACTAACACAGACATTTCTGGGGGCCTTAGTAGAGCTCTGCAGCCAGCAAGGGCAGCTCTACAGTAAGATACAGCTCAAATCCTTATTCAGTTAAAAACACAGACACGGATGAGGGTATAAGCAGCCCAGGACCAGTCTTGTTCTGCACAGAAGAATTCAACTGAAGTAAAATCCAGTCAACAAAGTTTGATTCAACAACAACGAACTCTGGTGATCAAACCAGGGGAACCTTGCTCCTCTGTAGAAAAGCAACTGGCATGGCAAACAACTTAAGAATACTTTGTGCCAACCTGTTCTTTCCCCAAGTGGGACAGCCTTCTGAACAAAAAACATCTGATGGCAAATGACTTGGAATGCTTTCTTCTTGGAGTATCCTGCCATTTTGAAACAAATGTAGGACCTCATGTGTATCACCAGTGTTTAAAAGTGAGGCCCTCAGCAACATTTGTTTCAAGAATCTGGAAGAGAAGGGTGGTGTTGGCTCTAACCCAGCTCTTACTGGTAGTATTGATGTGCAACATTAGCAACACCCACATAAACCTGAAAGACAATCCCAGCCGAACCTTGGGCTGCTTGCTGTTTGCCTTGGAACTACAGACAACAGCCTGTGGGAGGAGATTAGCACATCACCTCAGAACAGGGCAAAAGGCTCTAATATAGACTCCAGGACTGCCCTCCTGATCCCACTGACAACAAAACTAGTGGTGTGTATAAGCACCTCTCTCAGGCACTTGGATGTTCCCTCTGTCCTGCTCTTCCCTTGGACCTGAAACCTGGCCCTGTTGCTGCCTGTCAGGAGCCAGACATCCAGACTAAGGGCCCTGAAGCCAAGAACCAGAGATCTGGAGGAGATTTGCTAAGGATGAGGAGAACATCCAGAGAAGCTGCAACAAATCTGGTAAAAAACACAGTTGCCTCACACTTAAGTTGGGCAGAGATCCTCCCAAGGGCACAGTGTGATCCAAGTCTTCAAGGCCAGCGCTCCCTTTGATCTGTACTGAGGATGCGCTGGCATGCACCAGCCCTTTTGGCAGAGGGTCTCCTACAAACAGTGTCTCAGGATAAGAGAAATCTCATCTGGTTTTAGGGATGCCTGTGAAAGAGACAGTCAAAGTGTGGACAGACACAGATATCATCACCTGAGCACAGAATAGAACAGAAGCACTCCTGCTATGCATGGGCATTTCTTAGGCCCCACTGCACTCTCAGGCAAAAGTCCTTCACCAGCAAGTCAGGCGTTCTCCACTTTTGTGATCGTCAGAGAACAAAGGCATCTGCTCTTTCAAGCTTTTGCTTAACATTTTCACATGGCATAAATAAGTCAATGTTAATAACAACAAAAAAAAGTTTTCAAAGGAAACGCTTTCCTGCTATGGATTCAAAGACTCTCATATGCCTAAATGGCACGATGTAGCAATGGATAACTTTGGATCAAAACATAACTTTTGCACATTGTTCCCTTAGCTTTATTTTATTTAGATTAAAGGAAACTTGGGAGGAAATAAAAAAGGAAAAAAGAAAACTAACAACCCTAACAATAGAACTCCCAATAACATCTACTGGATATCAGTAAGACAAAAAAGGGTAGGGGAAGAGGCAAAGAAAAGAGAAAAATATGAACAACCATGAGAAAGACCCAGAGACGAGAAGTACTGTCCTCCTGACTAGGAATATCCAGTAAAGCACTGCTCCCTCATTTGTCCCAACCATTCTCGTGCCAAAAGTACCAGTCCAGGACAAAAGCCCGGTGAGTCTCCTGTAAACGTAAGAACTCTCCAGCTCTCCTACGGATACCTGTGGCCTCGGGGACACAGCATGGTGGTTCACACAGCTGATTTACCCTTAAATTTCGTGATTGCAAAGAGAAGATAGATTCTGCAATGAAAGCATCTGCGAGCTCGGGCTGCGGGGTGCACAGGGTAAGTGAGTGACGGCGGCCAGGCTGCAGCCGCTCTGGTCTCTTTGAGGCACGCCGGAGCGATCCCCTCGCAGCCCCGGCCGGGAGCGGCTCCGGGCGCCCCTAGGTCGGACCTGATGATCTCAGAGGTCTTNGTGCTCGTACAGCACGCCACATCTATATTTTTATGTTACATAGCAATTAAATTGCCCTATGCATCCATATTAAAATTTAAAAGAATTGCAGATTTGATCTATTTTTTTAATATACAAACATGCTTATTTCTGGAAATCCTTAATTATATAGAAGCATGAAGATACTATTTAAATACCATATAATAAATATTTTTATATTATATTTTGATTATATTGATCCATAAATCTATATTGGAATTTAAAGCAATAGCAATTTTTACATCTTTTTATACACGCACTCATTTCTGGAAATAAAATAATAATAATAAATAAATAATTTTATAAAGGCCTTAAAATGTTATTTCTAGAACACATCATATCTGTTTTACATTATATGTATTAATTGTATTGATCCANCCCCTAGGTCGGACCTGATGATCTCAGAGGTCTTTTCCAGCCTAACTGAGCCCGTGGCTCCGTGGCGGGGGGGGCCGCCGAGGCCCGGGCCGGGCACACGCGGGGCTCCCGCTCCCTCTCCCCGTCCCGGCCCCTCCCGGCCGCCCTTCCCCGCCGGTCCCCCCGTTCGGCCCCGCCGCGGGGCTCGGNATATTATATTTTGATTATATTGATCCATAAATCTATATTGGAATTTAAAGCAATAGCAATTTTTACATCTTTTTATACACGCACTCATTTCTGGAAATAAAATAATAATAATAAATAAATAATTTTATAAAGGCCTTAAAATGTTATTTCTAGAACACATCATATCTGTTTTACATTATATGTATTAATTGTATTGATCCATGGATTTATATTAAAATTTCAAATAATAATTTTTTGGTATATATTGACACATGCACACATACTGCAATGAAGCTTTTTGTACCATAAATGAGTGATGAATGACGGGAGGTGTGGTGGTACCAGCCAGGTCAGTAGCGGTGCTGTGCATCTGGGGGAAAGCCTGGCCCCCGAGGTCCTCAGTCCCAGCTCCGTGCCCCAGCTGGAAAGAGGTCTCTGCTCCCTTGGCTTGGTTCCCTTACTTCTGAGGGAAGGGAACAAATGGGTTCGTAGTTGAGAGGTTTTGAGCTGCAACAGAGTAACGATATCAGTAAATCGTAATACCAGTAGTAGCAAATAATAATACCTTAATGACATCAGTATGAGATAGCTGCAAGCTGATGTAACACGGGAGAAGGGGGTTGTATTTCATGGAATCACAGAATGGTTTGGAGTTGAAGGGACCTTAAAGATCATCTAATTACAACCCCCCTGCCACAGGAAGGGACACCTCTCGCTAGAAAAGCCCCATCCAACTTGGCCTTGAACACATCCAGGGATGGAGCATCCACAGTTTCTCTGGGCAACCTGCTCCAGGGCCTCTCCACTCTCACAAGTAAAGAATTTCTTCCCGATATCTAATTGAATCTAAACCTACCCTCCTTCACCTTAAAGCCATTACCCTTGCCTTATCATTCCATGCCCCTGTAAAAAGTCACTCTCCAACTCTCTTGCAGGCCCCCTTTAGGTACTGGAATACTGTTCCAAGGTGTCTCCAGAGCCTTCACTTCTCCAGGCTGACCAACCCCAACTCTCTCAGCCTGCCATCATAGGAGAGGTGCTTCAGCCCTCTGAGCATCTTTGTGGCCCTGCTGTGGGCTCAGTCCAATAGGTCCATAACTTTCTTGTGTTGGAGGTCCCCAGGGCATTTCTATAATTGTTTCAATTTTAATTATTTTCAGTTTAGATTTGAACTTCAAATCCTTGAGTTTGCGATAGTGAAGTGGGTAATAATCAGGGACACACCTTGTTTAACAGCAAAGTACATTTCTATGAAAAAGTCAGGAAACTAAATAATTCATCATGCACATGTGCACACAGACACATATCTGACCTTTGTACCTGCAGCAGTCTGTGTTGGTGTAGTATCAGGACTCAAAACCAGCAATACAGGCTCATCCTGGCACTGCTCTGCTCGCTGACAAGCTGTTGCTTGCAGTCAAGTGCCCAGACAGGTAGTGTTCACTTCAAATTTTGTCCGCTGGACTCCTCCTTCCCCACATCATCTCATCACTGAATGCTTCACTCTAACATCACCTCTTCCACAGGACCGACACAAGGAATGATCTGGCTGTGCTGCCCATGTACTTGCATAACATCCACCTCATTTCCTGGGCAGCTTTTTGCTTAGAGCCTATGCTGACTCTGGTTGCTCAGCTCACTTTTATGCTACAAGGCCACCCTTAGAGCCAACAAAAATCATTTCTTAACCCCTTCCCCACAAAAAATAGAAATTAAAATTAGAGGTGTCTTTTCTTTGAAAAATTTTAATTGCTTTCTAAAGCCATTATCTGCCTCAAAATTAGTCTTCTAAAATTCCTCCTTATGTATACGTGAAACAACTACAAAAGACTCAAACTGCACTTATTGCCAAGCTAGAAGAAAGGACAAACCTAGAGTGTCCAGAAAAGTAGCTAATCACCTGAATCAAAATTTAATTTCAAATCACTAAGCTTAAATACAAAGCAGTAGCCTTTTCTTTAAACGAAGTTTCTTTCTGTGGTGTTCAAGTTAAGTGATTGACTAATAAGGAAAGGAAAGGAAAGGAAAGGAAAGGAAAGGAAAGGAAAGGAAAGGAAAGGAAAGGAAAGGAAAGGAAAGGAAAGGAAAGGAAACAAGTGCAGATTATTTCCCTCTTCAGCATATGTACAAAATCCCTAAAAGAAAAGGCAGTATCAGAAAGTGTGAGAATGACTAATTCTCAGACCTTGAGGAATAGTGTCGATACAACCAGGTGAGTTGTCTAACCACAGAAAGTACCTCCTGCCGTTAAGAGAGCTGTTTTTTTTCCCCATGAGTGTATTTTTGATCTGCTTTTTTTCTGTACATTTACCATACTTAAAAATAGACTTTTAAATTACAGATCCTCTTACCTTAATTAAAAATGGACTCATTAAAAGCCATTTCATTTTTTTTTTTTTAATGAACGTGTAGGGTTATGGCTTCCATCTAAGGTACATAACACTGAGAAAGGGACAGCAATACAAGATCACTTTCAGTAGAAATGTGAGTATAATATATAATAACATTCCCCAGAGGAACAGGTACAGATTATAGTTAAACTCTTGTGAATTAGCCAGAACTACTACTAGGTCAGAACTGCCAAGAAGAATAATTCTTTCTCTGAGAATACCTCTTTCCTCTCCATAAAATGCTAGTAAGTTTAATATCACTTATATAAGTTAGTGTTTCCGGCTTGCTGATTTGCATTTTGATTAAAACTCAATTACTTTGTCCACCACCTCACTCCAGCTCCCTGCTCCCTCTGCCTGTCCCAGAGTAAATGTTATGGAACAACTGAGAAGGCAAGACTAGGGTAAATAGTCCCTAGGATGAAGAGCTACCAACATCAACCACTTATGCTTGCTGCAATTGCTTCTCACTGATCAGCAGCTCACAGCCACTCATTCTGGCTGAGAACATATATCTGGAGGTAAAAAACATTAGGAAAAACAAAGCTACAGATCGTAGCTGATGGTTCTAAAGACTGATCTAAACTAACCTCCTAATGGAGAGGAAATTGCCAATACACAACAATTAGCTCACCATGTTGATAAACATGAGGGCTCATCCTTGGATATTGACAGTCACTGCAGATTATGACTCCCAGTGAATCCTACAGACCCTGTGCACATGTGCCATCTCCCAATGTCTTTCATTCTGTCAATCTCAGTTCTGGAAGCACAAATAATCTCAAAATCTTTGCAGAGAAATAATTCTGATACCTCAAACCTAGCCTCTTAACTCCCTATGCAGCCATCTCCCTCTGGCTAAGAGGCACCAGCTTATTCCTAGTGGCAGCTTTGACCTGCAGAGGTCAAACAGGATAAACAATTACTTATCCCCATGTGCTTGGCCAAAGAAGGTCCTCAGTGGGTAGTATGTGCTCAGGGAAGCTGTGCAATGCATAGGTCTGATGTAAATGCCTTGTAGGACCAAGGAGCCTAGGACTGGAAAAGACCTGAGTGGATGAATTTGCATCCTCATTCTGCCAGATAATAGCATCATACAATCCTATTTGTAAACTATCTCAGCTGTACTTTAAAACAAGCAAAAAATCAGAGGTTTTCGCCTACCCCTCTCTGAAAATTAGTTTCTTGCCTAGGATTATGAACTTTTTCCGTAGTCAGCCTATATTTATTTATAGCTCTTTCATACCAGGGCATTCCTCTGCCAGCATTCTTTTCAATGAAATACTCTTTACCCCTCTGACAGTATTTAGAGGTAGCAGTGACATCCTTTCTCTCTTTTGTTCTGCTAGACTAAACAAGCCAACAGCTCCCATTCATGCCTGAGTACCATCCCACAAATCTCCTGCACAAATCAGACTGGCAAATAAAAACAATCATTCATCTTCTCATTCATTCCCACACAGCTGAGCAGCAAATGTGTGTTCTAACACTTGCACATCTCAGTCATCTTATCCCCAGTGTTAAATGCATTTCAGAAATGGGACTAACATCTAATCTAAGAGTTTAACTATTTTGCAGATGTTTCCCTTTCCATTCATGTCACAGACAACTACTTCCTCTCAGTGACTCAGACCTGAAAAGGTGATATTATGTACGCATTCAGTTTGTTTTGGGTTTTTTTAAATGTGATTATCATGCTGTCAACTAAAGCAATATACAGCAAAAGACTGCCCCGCTTGATGGAGTCCAGAAATAGGCGCCCTGACACATACACACCCCCTCTGCCTGGGCTGCAATGACCGTGAAATAGTGGAGTTTCTCAGAGCACCAAGGAGGACGCACAGCAAGCTCACTACTCTGGACTTCAGGAGAGCAGATTTTGGCCTCTTCAGGGATTTGCTCGGTAGTATATCAAGAGATGAAACCCTGCAAGGGGCCCAAAAAATCTGGTTAACGTTCAAGTTCAGGGATGATGCATTGAAACAAAGAGGAAGTCGGGCAAAAACTCCAGGAGGTGTGCATGATGAACAAAGAGTTCCTGGACAAACTAAAGCACAAAACAAAGCCTACAAAGGGTGGAAATGGGGACAGGTAGCCTGGGAGAAGTACAGAGAAGTTCTCCAGGCAAGCAGGGATCAGGTTAGGAAAACTGAAGTCCTGAGAGAATTAAATCTGTCCAGGGACATCACGGGCAACAAAAAGAAAAAAGCTCCTATAGGTATGTTGGTGATAAAAGGAAGACTAGGGAAAATGTGGGATTTCTTCAGAAGGACGCAAGAGACCTGGTTACCAGAGAGATGGAGAAGGCTGAGCTAGTAGATGACATTTTGGCCTTGGTCCTCACCTGCGTGTGGTCCAGCTACATTGTCCAAGTTGCAGAAGGCAAAGGTGGGGACTGAGGGAATGTGGAAGTGCCCACTGCAGGAGACCAGATTCAGATGACCCCAGCTGACCAGAGGGATATGACACACCACAGGATGTTGCGCTCATCAATAAAAGCTGGGAGAAAGAAGGAGAAAAAGGGAAGTTCAGAGTTATGTCTTTTGTCTTCCTAAGTCACTGTTATGGAAGATGGAGCCCAACCCTTTTAGAGACAGCTGAGTATTTTACTGCTAATTGCAAAGTGTGAATGAATCCCATATTTTGTATTGCTCATGAACACATCTTTTGCTTCACATATTAAACTGCCTTTATCTCAATCCATGAGTTTTCACACCCTGAGCCTTCTGATCTTTCTCTCCCATCCCACTCAGACGGAATGGGCATGAAGCTGTTTAGAGGCAGGCCCCCACTGGAGCTAAACCAGAATGTTTACCCAAACCAAGATACTTTTTCCAATCTTTTTCCTTTTTTTTTCCCCCTTCTTGTTTGGGNAATACTCTTTACCCCTCTGACAGTATTTAGAGGTAGCAGTGACATCCTTTCTCTCTTTTGTTCTGCTAGACTAAACAAGCCAACAGCTCCCATTCATGCCTGAGTACCATCCCACAAATCTCCTGCACAAATCAGACTGGCAAATAAAAACAATCATTCATCTTCTCATTCATTCCCACACAGCTGAGCAGCAAATGTGTGTTCTAACACTTGCACATCTCAGTCATCTTATCCCCAGTGTTAAATGCATTTCAGAAATGGGACTAACATCTAATCTAAGAGTTTAACTATTTTGCAGATGTTTCCCTTTCCATTCATGTCACAGACAACTACTTCCTCTCAGTGACTCAGACCTGAAAAGGTGATATTATGTACGCATTCAGTTTGTTTCGGGTTTTTTTAAATGTGATTTTCATGCTGTCAACTAAAGCAATATACAGCAAAAGACTGCCCCGCTTGATGGAGTCCAGAAATAGGCGCCCTGACACATACACACCCCCTCTGCCTGGGCTGCAATGACCGTGAAATAGTGGAGTTTCTCAGAGCACCAAGGAGGACGCACAGCAAGCTCACTACTCTGGACTTCAGGAGAGCAGATTTTGGCCTCTTCAGGGATTTGCTCGGTAGTATATCAAGAGATGAAACCCTGCAAGGGGCCCAAAAAATCTGGTTAACGTTCAAGTTCAGGGATGATGCATTGAAACAAAGAGGAAGTCGGGCAAAAACTCCAGGAGGTGTGCATGATGAACAAAGAGTTCCTGGACAAACTAAAGCACAAAACAAAGCCTACAAAGGGTGGAAATGGGGACAGGTAGCCTGGGAGAAGTACAGAGAAGTTCTCCAGGCAAGCAGGGATCAGGTTAGGAAAACTGAAGTCCTGAGAGAATTAAATCTGTCCAGGGACATNGAAGATGGAGCCCAACCCTTTTAGAGACAGCTGAGTATTTTACTGCTAATTGCAAAGTGTGAATGAATCCCATATTTTGTATTGCTCATGAACACATCTTTTGCTTCACATATTAAACTGCCTTTATCTCAATCCATGAGTTTTCACACCCTGAGCCTTCTGATCTTTCTCTCCCATCCCACTCAGACGGAATGGGCATGAAGCTGTTTAGAGGCAGGCCCCCACTGGAGCTAAACCAGAATGTTTACCCAAACCAAGATACTTTTTCCAATCTTTTTCCTTTTTTTTTCCCCCTTCTTGTTTGGGCAAATTTTGGAGAAGTTTTCTAAAACTACCCAAGTTGTCCCTTCCAATCACAGTCAAAGGCTGTACTGAGACTCTTTTATTTAATGCTTGCTCACAGTAATTTGCAGACACTCAGTGTACAGCAGTAAATGCTATTAGAGCACAGCTGACTTCAAGACGTTGGACAAAACCTGGAAAATCAGTGCAGATTTTACTACATATTGTCTGATGTGATAGTATACAAAGGGAAAAGCCAGCTTTACCACAGGATACCAAAACCCACTGGGTCGTTATAGTGCTGCCATTTGCATAAGCCTATGATTTACAGCAAACACTAGTTATTTTAATGTGTCATTTGTATCTTGTGTGTATCATTTAACTTACCCTGTAAATGTAGTTTTTTCATTAGCATTCCATTGTTAACTCTACCTCTAATTCACACACACCCACAAAAGACAAACTTATGTACAGCCCGCTAAGAGACTTTTAAAGCTCAAAATAGAGTAACTTGTATTTTGACAGCTGTCCTTTGAATCCCAAACTATAGCCCCTCAGGGGACACAGCATTATGTAATTTTAGTGACAGCCCAATTGTCATTCAGCTAGAAAGAAGGATGTTGTGATCTCAATGGAAAAGAAAAGCGATACTGCCATCTGTAAGCTTATAGACCTTTTTCTTTGGTAATTTGTACCTCTCATGAAGGGTTAGGAGTGGAAATTGCTACAAGCTGTTGAGTAAAATGANATCAGACTGGCAAATAAAAACAATCATTCATCTTCTCATTCATTCCCACACAGCTGAGCAGCAAATGTGTGTTCTAACACTTGCACATCTCAGTCATCTTATCCCCAGTGTTAAATGCATTTCAGAAATGGGACTAACATCTAATCTAAGAGTTTAACTATTTTGCAGATGTTTCCCTTTCCATTCATGTCACAGACAACTACTTCCTCTCAGTGACTCAGACCTGAAAAGGTGATATTATGTACGCATTCAGTTTGTTTTGGGTTTTTTTAAATGTGATTTTCATGCTGTCAACTAAAGCAATATACAGCAAAAGACTGCCCCGCTTGATGGAGTCCAGAAATAGGCGCCCTGACACATACACACCCCCTCTGCCTGGGCTGCAATGACCGTGAAATAGTGGAGTTTCTCAGAGCACCAAGGAGGACGCACAGCAAGCTCACTACTCTGGACTTCAGGAGAGCAGATTTTGGCCTCTTCAGGGATTTGCTCGGTAGTATATCAAGAGATGAAACCCTGCAAGGGGCCCAAAAAATCTGGTTAACGTTCAAGTTCAGGGATGATGCATTGAAACAAAGAGGAAGTCGGGCAAAAACTCCAGGAGGTGTGCATGATGAACAAAGAGTTCCTGGACAAACTAAAGCACAAAACAAAGCCTACAAAGGGTGGAAATGGGGACAGGTAGCCTGGGAGAAGTACAGAGAAGTTCTCCAGGCAAGCAGGGATCAGGTTAGGAAAACTGAAGTCCTGAGAGAATTAAATCTGTCCAGGGACATCACGGGCAACAAAAAGAAAAAAGCTCCTATAGGTATGTTGGTGATAAAAGGAAGACTAGGGAAAATGTGGGATTTCTTCAGAAGGACGCAAGAGACCTGGTTACCAGAGAGATGGAGAAGGCTGAGCTAGTAGATGACATTTTGGCCTTGGTCCTCACCTGCGTGTGGTCCAGCTACATTGTCCAAGTTGCAGAAGGCAAAGGTGGGGACTGAGGGAATGTGGAAGTGCCCACTGCAGGAGACCAGATTCAGATGACCCCAGCTGACCAGAGGGATANGTTTGGGCAAATTTTGGAGAAGTTTTCTAAAACTACCCAAGTTGTCCCTTCCAATCACAGTCAAAGGCTGTACTGAGACTCTTTTATTTAATGCTTGCTCACAGTAATTTGCAGACACTCAGTGTACAGCAGTAAATGCTATTAGAGCACAGCTGACTTCAAGACGTTGGACAAAACCTGGAAAATCAGTGCAGATTTTACTACATATTGTCTGATGTGATAGTATACAAAGGGAAAAGCCAGCTTTACCACAGGATACCAAAACCCACTGGGTCGTTATAGTGCTGCCATTTGCATAAGCCTATGATTTACAGCAAACACTAGTTATTTTAATGTGTCATTTGTATCTTGTGTGTATCATTTAACTTACCCTGTAAATGTAGTTTTTTCATTAGCATTCCATTGTTAACTCTACCTCTAATTCACACACACCCACAAAAGACAAACTTATGTACAGCCCGCTAAGAGACTTTTAAAGCTCAAAATAGAGTAACTTGTATTTTGACAGCTGTCCTTTGAATCCCAAACTATAGCCCCTCAGGGGACACAGCATTATGTAATTTTAGTGACAGCCCAATTGTCATTCAGCTAGAAAGAAGGATGTTGTGATCTCAATGGAAAAGAAAAGCGATACTGCCATCTGTAAGCTTATAGACCTTTTTCTTTGGTAATTTGTACCTCTCATGAAGGGTTAGGAGTGGAAATTGCTACAAGCTGTTGAGTAAAATGANAGTGTGAATGAATCCCATATTTTGTATTGCTCATGAACACATCTTTTGCTTCACATATTAAACTGCCTTTATCTCAATCCATGAGTTTTCACACCCTGAGCCTTCTGATCTTTCTCTCCCATCCCACTCAGACGGAATGGGCATGAAGCTGTTTAGAGGCAGGCCCCCACTGGAGCTAAACCAGAATGTTTACCCAAACCAAGATACTTTTTCCAATCTTTTTCCTTTTTTTTTCCCCCTTCTTGTTTGGGCAAATTTTGGAGAAGTTTTCTAAAACTACCCAAGTTGTCCCTTCCAATCACAGTCAAAGGCTGTACTGAGACTCTTTTATTTAATGCTTGCTCACAGTAATTTGCAGACACTCAGTGTACAGCAGTAAATGCTATTAGAGCACAGCTGACTTCAAGACGTTGGACAAAACCTGGAAAATCAGTGCAGATTTTACTACATATTGTCTGATGTGATAGTATACAAAGGGAAAAGCCAGCTTTACCACAGGATACCAAAACCCACTGGGTCGTTATAGTGCTGCCATTTGCATAAGCCTATGATTTACAGCAAACACTAGTTATTTTAATGTGTCATTTGTATCTTGTGTGTATCATTTAACTTACCCTGTAAATGTAGTTTTTTCATTAGCATTCCATTGTTAACTCTACCTCTAATTCACACACACCCACAAAAGACAAACTTATGTACAGCCCGCTAAGAGACTTTTAAAGCTCAAAATAGAGTAACTTGTATTTTGACAGCTGTCCTTTGAATCCCAAACTATAGCCCCTCAGGGGACACAGCATTATGTAATTTTAGTGACAGCCCAATTGTCATTCAGCTAGAAAGAAGGATGTTGTGATCTCAATGGAAAAGAAAAGCGATACTGCCATCTGTAAGCTTATAGACCTTTTTCTTTGGTAATTTGTACCTCTCATGAAGGGTTAGGAGTGGAAATTGCTACAAGCTGTTGAGTAAAATGACATCACTTTGCCACCCACAAAATGTTACAAGTTTGTCAGCCTAGCAAATGGCACAGCCATTTGGAAAGAGCAGTCTCATGGCAAGTGAGGGCTCTTCTTTCTGGCGGAAACATATTTTCATTGTGCTGGCCAACCACTGTCTCTGTGGGACTCTGACCACCGTGGCCACAAACCCCAGCATCAATGGTTGTTGTCTTCATTGTCTGCAGGAAAAGAATATATAATTCCTGGGAGTGCTACTCACTCCGTGGTCCTCTGATTTTTATGGTTCAGTCAAATGAAACTGAGTTTTGTTTTCAGGCAATTTACTCTCAATTGTAAGTCACTGTGTGGCAAAATTAATAAACGGGGAAATTCACTTTTGCAATTAGAAGTTGTTAGGAAGAATAGGATAATATAGATTGAAAATTTCATGGATCATAAAGAAGGAATTTCCTGCTATTAATTCTGCAGCTGCTTTAATGTATTCCTCTTAATGATGGAATACTGGAGGCTATTTTTTTCCATGGTTGAATTCTCTTCCATTACACTGCACACACCCTCTTAAGTAACCTGCAGCTGCTTTTATCTGCCAGTACAAATGCTGATCCATTGTGATATTTGACACATTACAGAGCCCCTGTGATTTCTCCACATACCCTAAATAAAACCAACCTGAAGCTCAAGAAATGCTGGCTGCAGGCACAAGAAGAAATTTTAAATGCCCTGACATATTGAGAAGGTGAGTGAAGATTAGGAAAAAAGAAACCAAAAAGCACATCTGTAGGCAGAGTTACTCACTCATAGTTTTTGGCCAGCTCCACACGCTGTAAAGCAAGAAAACTGGTTTTAATTATTTTTTAATCAGCAGTTTCTCCCTGATCTGCCCTGCACTCTTCTGGTGGCTCAGAACCAGCATACTCCAACATCCACCCAAAGAAAATTTGGACTCTGATTTTACCCCTTGAAAGCCAGCTGCAATTAAGGGGACCAGTAAGAGCAATTTTTTTCCCTTCGTTTTTCTCATTTGAACAGTGACACCACCTCTCTTTAGTAAAGAAGATCCAAAACTGGGAAGGAGTGTAATTCTAACTGACAGGGCTGCCATTACTTAATGTTTATTTTATACTTGCAGTGTGTCACATAATCTAATTTGGAAGTTTTGGAGCACTAATGAACTTCTTTTCCCTACAACAGCTGATGTCAAATGCAGTCCTCACAGCTGAAGAGAAGCAAAGAAGGATGTACAGAGATTAAAAAAAATAAAACCAACACCCAACCTTTTAAATGGGAGCTGGCTGATTTGGATGTAAACACAAATGCCTTCATTATGTGCACTTCACTCCCTTTAAAGCTGGCTGCTCTTAAGGGCATGAGAGCAGCTGTAAACTGCTCTGGCTGGTAGATCCCACCTGATCCTGCTGAGTGAATCAGGGACCAGAGAGCACACACCACACTCAGCACTGCAAAATGTTACCTACCAGGGAGCAACCAGGCTGCAGGGACAGGAGCTCTCAGAAAGGGCTATGATTTAGCCAAATTAGGTCTTTCTAGCTCACCCTGGGGGATCTGTTCCACTCCTGCTTGGTGAAAAAGACATCAAAACATGATGCAGGTTAAGCACTGCCTTCAACAGATTTTTTACTACCATTCCTTTACAAGATGGGAAGTGGGGCTGTGTTAGGATCTTTGGAAGTTTTTTTGGATGCGTCGTGACCAGTGCAGTTTCATCAGCTTTTCTGTCATTCTCCTGTGTGTCCAAATTGTTTCTAAACAGGGACTTCTGTTTTAGGAACATTGACCGTGTCCCTGCCATTTCAGCTTGCTCTAAACTGCTTTAGCTATCAGAGAATTTGGAATCATTATTCTTAATAAGAAAAATTGCTCTTTTTGTAGACAGAATTTACTCTTATCTCATTTCATGAAACATGATCATGTTCCAATGCATTTGGTTTGCTAGAAAGGTATTAGGTACCTATATTTCTGACCTAATCCTTGGGTAAATACGACTAAATCCGTGACTGTAGCTTTAAGCACTCAGCCAGGGAGAAATTAATCTTCTGTGCTGATGTTCTTAATAAAAAGCTGAAGTACCTCAAGCAGTTTAACAAAACTAAACCTGC
>VYZR01034064.1:8300-25688 GCA_013400675.1 Oxylabes madagascariensis
TTCTCACTGAATGCATTTCTCTACAATTGTATTTCCAGCTTTTGCAAACCAGCAAGCAACTACTGGATACAGATAGCAGCTTGTTTAGCTTTGAAATAGTTTTGACTTTTGATCAGTAAAAAAAGGTGTCTTGTGTACCTGTGGGGTTGTCTTTCTTCTGTTTGGGGGTTTAAATCATAGCTAAGCTTGGTTACTTGACAAAAATCCTATTACCTAGAATATTTATTACATTTTGTTGATGCCCTGCTCATGACAATATCCTGCACTGTTCATGAAAGCCAGCATTGGCAGGCACTGAAACAATGGGAGGGACAGCCTGTCACATCCACAGCACCTGAGTCACTGAAGTTTCCCACAGCCCCAAAGAATCATCATCTTCCCCCAGTGAGGGAGTTTGGAAGCTGCCTGGGGCTTTAATGAGGAAAAGGGAAGCGTTCCCTAGGGACTTGCAGCACTGAGTTTTGATGCCACATAATGATAAGTCTGAAAAGAGGTTTGTATGCTGGAACTGATTGAAGTCTCTTTCTTCTTATTTTCAGGGTATGAACATAATCTTCCATGTGGCTTTGGCTCTTTTAAAGGTAAGTAATTTTTTTTAAGTTTGTTTTATTAAATTAAAATACTGATTGTCTTAATATCATGCCTAAAGGAACAATAATAGTGGGACCTCTGGAGAAAGGAAGGAAGGAGAAATACCCATTTGGGTAGAGGTGTCTTCAGAATTGTACTTACTATATGTTTTTATTAAACTCAACCGTATCATAAAGCTTGTGGAACAAGGGATGCAGTCTAAAGATTTAAATGTCTCATGTAATTACTGTTAAGAAAACAATTCAGATTCATTTCACAGCATATCTATTTTGTGTCTGGGTTCTTTTGTATAAAATGTGACTGACTGGTATCAAATGTATTTGTGGTATTGAGAGAGGAACAGAAATCTTCTCTAATACAGGGAACTTCTGTCTTTGGCATGGCCATAAAATTTACCTGAACAAGTAACCCTGTAGGTAAAGCACTGGATGCAGTGAGATGAGCTTAGAGTTAAGTTACACTGACCTCGATGAGTTGGCTCTAGTTCAAACCCAGCCCACATGCAAACACACAGTATGAATCTGAAATGCCACCTTTGAGTTCAAATGATCTTCCCAGAAACAACTGAGGCTGAAGCTCAGGGTAGAACAACCTGGCCCTCCTAACACACCCACCCCATCAAGGGGATACAGACTAGAACCACTGGACTGTTGCTGGTCCTCCAGTGGGATTTCCTTGCCATTTTCCTAGAAAGAGCAAACAGCCACTGATTGAGTTACTCAACAATGAGTGATTCTCAGAGATTCAGCTTCTATGGTACAAAATCCTATGGCAGAAGTACTCCACACCACGAATGTCCATCCATATGCTGCTGTGAACAGAGCATTTGGAAATTTTCAAACGTGTATATTTTCACAGAATCATAGCATCTCCTGGGTTGGAAGGGACCCAAAGGATAATTGAGTCCAACTTGAGGGCAGGTGACTTCAGTGTAGGCAGGAGATAGTGCACGTTCTTATGGGGAGCAAATGTCCAAAATAACCTGTGTTTTACACAGCTGAGTGGAAAATGGGGTTGTGACTCTCTGCTTGAGTGCATATATTTAATGAAGACTCCTATAAATAGGAAATTGGCTTAATATATCTTTCCAGGGGAGTGCTCCTACACAAATCAAAATTTGTAGAAAGGAGGGAGGGAAATGTGTCCTCTTTTCTTTCTGATTCATGTTTGATTTGCAGCTGTGGGGGTTTGTTAATATTCCAGTTTTCAAGGCCAATATGAATAATGGGAAATCTGGTAGGTTATGGCATGATAGAGAGGAAGGGTAAGGAAGAACCCAGCCAACACCCAGCAGGTTTGCTGCCCTCATAGTAGGAACAGGTTCTGGGAAGAGACAGAGGTGCCAACTTACAACATCCTAACACTAAAGAAGAAAGAAAAGGAAGGGTACTTGCACAGAGCTGAAGATGGCTGACAAGGTTTTCAGGGAAAGAGAACTTAGTTCAGTTTAGTTATGGAGGATGGCTTTG
Organism: Oxylabes madagascariensis; assembly: GCA_013400675.1. Classification (NCBI taxonomy): domain Eukaryota; kingdom Metazoa; phylum Chordata; class Aves; order Passeriformes; family Timaliidae; genus Oxylabes; species Oxylabes madagascariensis. The sequence continues at coordinate 10,361 of VYZR01034064.1, forward strand.
GGATCACCTGCTTTACGTTTTCTGCTGATGTGAGAGGGAAGTGTTGAACCAAGGTTAGCAGCAGAACAACTGTTCAGAAAATGTAACTTCGGAAAGAATTCATGGGTGTCATACAGCAAATAAGGATTTTTTTCCTGCTGAATAATGAACCCAGTTTCTTTTAACCACAAGTGTCCAGTCTTTCCATTTTATATATACCCCATGACATGCTGCTTCTCCAATCGACCATTTCTATTAGGATATTCCAGAGGAAAATCCAAGAATGTAAATTGTCACTCTGATTTGTAACTGTTTTCTAAGTTTAGGAGTTGGCTTTAATTCTGCTTGTAGCAGTTATAGCAGTTCTTCTTGCATGCGTATGCTGTAGCTGCCTGTTCTAGCAGTAATAGACACTAAAAAAATGGTAAAGGAGGTTTTATCCTGAGAAAGTATTTCTATAGTGTAGCCAAAAACAAGTACAACGAAAATGGAGGTAAAAAAGAGAAGATTTGAAGTCAGAAACACTTACCTAAGAGCATAGCTCCACAGTGGCATGGAGATGGAGCCGGTGCTTCCATACAATTGGATTAGCATTGTAATTTGCTTTCAGCAAGAATTGCTCTTCTATTAGGGAAGAGAATAGTCGAGAACTGAAGTATTTTTTTTTCCCATTCAAATGTGTTTGTAATCTCTCCTAACCATTAGGAGCAAAGTGGTTTAGTGTACTGCTGTTTTCAAGTTACAGAACCTGAATATGCTGCAGAAAAACTGCCTTAAAAACTGTGTTTCAAAGCTCTTGTCTGTCTCTGATTCTGGAGTGAACAAAAACAACTCCTAAGGATTTGTTCTTTCAGAAAACAGAGCAATTATTCTCTCATCCACAACCTCTTGGGTTATTTTAAATTTGGATAAGGGAATCCATCGTCTAAGTGGAATACTGGAGCCTTTATTGTGTAAATGCCATTTTCCGTGATTCTCGTGAAGTGTGTGCACCCAAATCCCTCACTAAGCAGCAATGGAAGAGAATTTTATCTGGAACTCTCCCGTACTCAGTGCTGTGTCTCACGGTTCCAGCTGCTGGTGCTCACACTGAATGCTTGTAAGCTTAGAAATGACAGCGCTACTTCTGTGACCAATTGCCCGAGACATCTTGGTGCAGTCATCCTCAGAAAATAAACATTTTAGACACGCAGGAATCCTTCCTCTTTCCTTCTCCCACATCCTGAGTATGCTTGTAGCAATGAACAGCTAGAGGATTAAAGCTCTTTGGCTGTGAAAGCCATCATTTGGGCATTAATCCGATTTCTTACCGAAGGAAAAGATGGCGTTTTCTTCTGTAGCATCCAAATACTGTGCTTCACAGCCTGCTCAGGGTCTCCAGCTGGTGGCACTGTTTTACACTGGGAGTCATTGACTTGCATCATCCAGGGACTGCACCTAAATTACCCTTCAGGAACCTGAGCTGGCAGAAGTCCTAACTCCTCATCTCTCATTTTCTGAGCAGTGGAAAATGCAGTGAAGCACTGGTGTGTGAAGAGAACCCCAATGTGGAAAAAGACAGCATAAAAATCTGTGGTTTGAAACAACCCAACAAACAGCATTGATATTTTCATTTTAAAAATCCCAATTAAAACAATTAATGAGAATGACAGAGGAAAAATATACCCTTCCAGTGCCAGCACACTTCCTAATTCCATGTGTCATAAACTAATTTGTTTCTTTGCTGGAAATTAAAAGCATTAAAATCCTCACGTGTGCTAAAAAAAAGAAATAAATTGTAAGGTTTCTGTCCTTTTTTAGTATTTCATAGAACATAGAATGTCCTGAGCTGGAAGGGACCCCCAAGAACCATCAAAGTCCAACCCCTGGTCCTGCACAGACACCCCAGCAATCCTACCGTGTGCATCCCTGGGAGCACTGTCCAAACACTCCTGGAGCTCTGGGCAGCCTTGGGGCTGTGCCCATTCCCTGGGGAGCCTGGGCAGTGCCCAGCACCCTCTGGGGAAGAACCTTTCCCTGATACCCAACCTAAACCTCCCCTGACCCAGCTGCAGCCATTCCCTGGGTCCTGTCACTGGTTACCAGAGGGATTTCACTGATTAATTCTTAAATCTTGTTTATGATCTTAGAACTTGGCAAAACTAGCTAAAGGCAAACTTTATTTTGAAATTAGCAAACTGAGGCAAGAATTAAAATACATGATTGTGAAGAATTCAGGCTCTAGGTTCACTACTCTTGTGGCTGCTAATTCCTGAAAAGGCAGCGAAGAGCACATGGTCACTGGAAATGTAAGAGTGAACTAGAGGCTTTAAAAATAGCTGCATGTCCAAACCTTTCTTTTTTAGGGTTCATCTATTCACGGAGTGGGTGATCCACAACACTTAAGCTCAACATTTGGCTTACTGAGTTTTAATCTGTGTGACTGTTAAAGAATGTGTTGCTTAGTGCTAGAGGAAGGCCATAGTTATGATCAGGAAGGTTTATAATACTGAAAAGAAAATGGATAGAAAATAGTGAGAAATGTTTTTATTAGTGCTTGTGTTTTCAAGCCAATGCTTTGTTATCTTACAGAGATTTACTTTGGTCCCTATAATATCTTAAACCCAGTACTTTTCTACGTCATTCCTTGAACTCAGGTCAAGGTGAGTAGCATTTCTAACGGGGCTTGTGAGTTCTGACACTCGTCCTCTCTGCATGTGATCAGGAGATACCTGAGTATTACACGAACAGGACAGGTGTGTTTCTTGGTTATTTCTGCTGGCACCTTTTGGTCTCAGAGCTCTTTGTGTCAGTGTCCTAGACATCAGGGAGCAGTATCCCAATTGCAATGGCAGGGATTCTGGATATAGATTTTAAAAGAAAATGTGTCAATTACCTTGGATAAGGAGGGTAATTTATTACTTTTATTTCATTCAGTATCTGGACTGAAAAGGACCTCCTGGGCTGAAGAACTGCTTCTCTGCTCTGTTGTGCCATTATGTGACACCGCATCTATTTCAGAACCTGTACCAGCAGCTTTCAGAACTGCTGGTGGAAGGCCATTTCTCTTAGTCCTGATTAAATTTATTACCGATTGTTTTACCCCCAGCTACTCTTACAGCAACATTGTCCTTCAGCTTAAACAGTCCCCTTCCAGCACCACTCACACTTGCTTTTGTCACCTTGAAGTGTTTATAGATACCATTCACATTGTTTATGAAATAACCCAATATTCTCGGTGGTGTTGTACTCCAGAGCATCTCAGCCATTCTCTTCTGCATCACCTCCAGAGGTGACTGGATCTTTAAGAGAGGTCACATCATGTTTTCTGTATTGATGTTGTATTTTCTTATTGCTAAAGAGTCTGTTTGTTCTGATAACTCTGAGGACTGTGTCGTACTCTTATGTTTGTATGAAATATTATTCCTGACTAACCAGAGGGTTCCACAAATACTATTTCCCCACCTTAGAAAGGAATCTGTGTAAGAGCACAAATTTTGAATAAAATTGTGCTGTACTTCTGTATACATTTACATTTCAATTCTTGAGGAACACATAATCAATTGTAGATTTTGTTTTTTCACTTTGTCTTCCTTGGGCAGACGTCTGACCTAACCCCTCTCAGATTTTGCCCATCAGTTCTCTCCTGAATTACTCCTTGCACCAGAACCTTAAAATCAGATCTGAAATGTTGTGCTGTGTTAAAAGGCACAGTTCAAAAATTTCTGCTTGTGAGAAGTGCAGACAGTCAGAGCAGTCATCTGTGTTTGAGCACCTTAGATCCTGCTGGTCACGGGAAAGTTCTACCCATTCCCCCAGGGATGTGTGGCTGGTGGTGGAAACTGAAATGACCAGTGTGACATCCCTTGGGACTGTGCCTCCCTTTATCAGCTGTTCCTGAAATTATCACTTGTCACAGTCTGGCGTTTCCAAAGTAGTGTTGTCTTTTAAGGAAATGAAGAAGGAAAAACCCAAGGGGTTCAAGTCATCACAGCAGGTAAGGAAATCAGTTTTATCCCTCATATGAAAGCAAAGCAATATAAGAAGCTTAAGTTGAGCAACAACTTCTTCCATATCTTACAGAAGTTTTGTATAATCTCATTGGCTAAACTTCTGAAGCCAGTGAAGACTGCACAGGTGCTTTTTTAGGTAAAACTTGCATATTGCCAATGCAGATAATTAAAAAATGTCAATTGCCTTTGAGTCAGAAATGAAATTGTGGCAATTACTGTAATTTTTTGAGAGATATCAGATGAAAAGTACACTAAGACTGTAGGTAATGTGACTTAGGCCTTGTGTTGAAGAGTTAACGTGGTTGGTTGAGTCTTGCTCTGTTCTTTCTTTGCATTTGCAATGGCTTGAGGAGCCTGAACTGATTTTTAAGTCAGCATTGCTTTAAGCCAGTAATTGACAAAGTGACAAGTGGACTCCTTTCCAGCCAGAACTGGCTTTGATTGTAGATGAGCTGGTTTAGTCCTCCCTGTAACTGCATTACATTTTCAAAAGGCTCTTCTCAAGAAAAAACCAGGAATGTCCACATTAGAATCTAAGGCAAAATAGATGTCCTTTATTTTTATATCCTCTTTTTTATATCTTCCTCATGTAGCTGATCCCAGGGTAAGAGCTGACACCTTAGGAAGTGAAGAGGATTTGGAGCTAGAGATCAGAACCATCTGTTCTCTTTTAAGGCCTTCTGCATTGAGCACAGCACAAGAAATTCAGGCTGTAAGAGGCTCTCAGATGACTGGTTTTGTATTTCTAGTTTCTAAATTGAAAATGTCCTTAAATTTTAAGTTTTGCTGGGCTGAATAATTCTTCCCCCAGACCCGCTCCCTCTACCCCAAAAACCTGTGCTGAGTGACTTTTGGAGATGATCTCTTTAGAAAGAGAAATTTCTGCCTGAAAATGTCCAGAATCATTCAACTTGCAGACCACTGATTTTCCAGCCTTAATATAACCAATTTTCTATTGTTAGAAGTCCACATTTATTTGTGTGTTGAAAATCCATCCTGTGCTGATTAGTCACTCTCCCAGCCCATTTGATCTCATCCTCACACCAAAAATCAGTTCTATTCCTATCAGGTGAATGTTCACTGTACGTTTTGAATTTTGAGGATGGAGACATACTCTCTTTTCAAAAAGAAGACTGATAGCAGAGAAAATAACATGAAATTTTTTGACCTGAATTTCTTTAGCAGCCCTGAACCCTGATTTAGATATTAATGACTGCTATTATATCATGTGTTGGTAATTTCTAGATGTTGGAAAGCGAAGATGGTATTTGCAGTGTTACATACAGTTCTGACTGAAACCATTATTTTTATTATTAGTATTAATATAATTTAAATATAGTGTGTATATCTCATGTATCTAGCAAATCTTACCATTCTTTGGGAAAATATTTTCTCCAGTATTTTCTTCTCCTGTGGTAATTGAAGTGAATGAAAACATACAAATTGTCATTCCACACCAGACTTGTACTGGCTTGTCTACCCCAGTGTCTCAGCAGCAGATACCTGGGAAAGACTTTTAAGAATGGGACAATAAAACTCTTTTCTTTTGCCTCTGGCAATTTATGTCTTGAAAACTCTGAGAAAGAATTGGTGTCTCATGTTTAATAATTCTACATGGATTGTTATTTCCTGGCTATTTTTGCTGGCGTTTTGAATACATGTAAGTGAATAGCCCCAGAGATTTTCTCAGTTTAGTGATTCTTTTGTTTGTTTTGGACCTGCCACCTGTGGCTTTCACGTGAGGTTCCTGTGTCAGCAGGCATTTTTGACACTTGATATCTCTTCACTTTCTCCACAACACTCAGGACTTCCTAAGTCTACATATCCCTCATCAATTTCTGTTTTGCAGGTTTAATAATCATAGTCTGGTTTTTTCTCTTCCTTTGAAGGCTTCTGGTTTACTCTAAATACTTCTCTGTCACTATTATCCCCTTTCTGAAATGGGAGGACCAGCATAGTGAATGATATTGGAGAAGAATCCCACATGACATTACACTGAAGAATAATGGTGTTCTCTGTCCAGATCTCTGTTCTTTTCCTCTTAGCTCCTACCATTTGATGCTTTTTGTTCACCTCCACTGTGCACTGATCTGATATTTTCATAGGGCTCTCCACAGTGAGTCCCAGATCCGTTTCTGAGCAGCAATTGTCAGCTCACAGTCTATCATTTATGTGGAAAATGGATGCTGTTCTCCATATGCATCAATTTAGATCTATCTGCATTGACTTTCCTTGGCTGTTCTGCTGCCCAGTCACTCAGTCTTTTATGGCCCTTCTGCAGTTCTTTATTGTAACCCCTGTCTTTACATCCCTGAATAATTTAGGAACATCTGCAGACACTGTCATCTCATCCTTCACCCTCTTTCCAAGCTGTTTGAGAACAGCCCAACCAGCATGGATCACTGCTGGAACCTGCAATGGAAATCACTTGGTTTAATGTGTTCTCTCTAATAATGATCAAGGTGTAGCCTTTGCTTAATTCAGATTACACGGTTCTAATGAGCCCCGAAGAACAGAAAGGAATTTCTGATAAGAGGTAAAGTTCTTATTGTGGCCATGATGTCATTCCTGTGGATTTTCAGAGCTGTTCTGATGCTGAATGTCTTAGCCTTTTACAGGAGTAGACTTGAAAGATACTTTTTTCTTTTTTCTTCTGTTTAGCTTTTCAGAGTCAGTCATTTTTGCCACTAAAATACAGAGATTTAATATTTTAAAATACAGAGATTTGTAAAGGATTGCCCGTCAAGATCCTTGGTATCTTGGTACAGAATATAGATAATTTCAATCATATTCTATATGGTTTCATTTACTTTGAGACTATTTTGGCATTAGTTTCTTCTGAGTTCAGTGAGCCTTAGCTGTGTGAGTCTGAGCAGCTCTGAACTGTATCAGTCATGTGAGTGAGCAGGCATTTTATGGATAGGAAAGCCAGAAACAGAATTTACCTGCACTTAAAGACCAGATAGTCCGTGAGATGGAAGTCCAAGCAAGAGTAAGGTGTGTTTATCCTCAGACATCTTAGTTACTGCCTAAGTTATTACCTTCTGGGCCACTTTTAGTTTTTAAGCTCACTTCAGTCAGGCCCTTCTGAAGAATTTGGGACAGTAATCCAGTGGCATATATGAAGGAAAAATCACAATTCCTGGTCAGACGTGGACAAAAATAAGATGTAATGTTCATTGAGGATATGGAAATAAATAAGAATTGTAGGAAGTGTAAAAATCTGAATGATGGTTCACTGTTACACTGTGTGAAAGGAGTTGCTGAAAAACATGGAACAATGGATTTCAAATTAAATTTGAAAATTTTATCTCCTGATAAAATTAAGGAGATTTTTTTGGTCAAGCCTTGGAAGTTTTGGTATTTGAAACCTCTTCTTAAAAAAAAATATCCAGGCCCGATGTAAAAAATATAATGATGGTAGTAGACTACATCTCTTGGGAAAGTAATCCTGCAGGTAGTTTTCCTCACTCCTAAAAATTTGCACCTCATTTATAACCTGAATTCATCTGGTTTTAACCTCTAAGTATTGGATCCCATTACAAATTTTTAGACTTACAGACTTTATTTAATCATCAGTTAATTCCATTTTTCATAAGCCCAGGCCTTACCCAAAATGCACCAAACCTGAATTTCTGTGAGGATCAGAGCTATTGACTGATTAAAGTCTGATCTACACAAGAAAGAATTAAAGGCTTTTTACGCTGCTGGTGCTCTGAATTGCCCATTCTATTGCCTGTTGAGCCCTTGGGTCACTGGTGACTCTGTGCCTGATCAGTTCTGTAACTTCCTTCCCAACACCCACACTTGGAGTGCTCTTATTTCTTCCTTTTTAATAGTTTAAGCAAGGTTTTCATTCACATAGAGAAGGAGAACCTGATGTTTCTAGAATATCACGCTTAGCAGCATGTGTTTAAAACAGAATTCAGAAATCGGCAGAGCTGCCTCCTTTCCTTTTAAACCCTTTCCCTGCAAATGTGCAGTCTGGTGCTGTAACCTGCGCTGGCTTGGGCACCGTGATGTCACACCTGTGTGCACAGTCACAGACCTAATAATAAACCCGAATCTCTGGAATAAACCTGAATCTCTGGAACTGCACGCAGATGGAGTTTGGAAGGAGTGGGAGAGTTCCCATCAAAATCCTGACTGCAGCCTTAAACTGAAATGAAATGTGCGTTGGTTGTGGCTTCTTTGTCCTGGAGAGAGTCATGGCTTCTGTCCACAAGGCCCTCAGTGAATACCCCGATCTCAGCCTGGCAGAATTGCAGTAGCCTTTGCAGCTTTTCATTTGCAGAACACTGGTTTGCAACCTGAGGGATTTCAATCAGCTTTCAGAGCACCATCTGTGCTTAACAGCCTGTTCACTCCTGCACATCTGCAGGTGCTTTAGCTGAGTCAATCCTCTATCATCATCCTTGAGGCCTCATTGGCATTTTCTGCCTTCTGCTTTAATGCTCTTCCCAACTCCTTCGTTTGTCACCTCAAGCCTTCAATGTGTTGATGATTTCCATATCTTAACTGCTCATTAACATGTTTATTATTTTAAATCAGTGACCCCATCCTATGAATATTTACTTTGTATTAGTATTTGAAGTAAATATGTTTTTTCTTGATACATTAGAAAAATGATTTTTAGAGTTTAAATATACAGTTGCAGAAGTGTTTGCCATTAATGTGGTTTAGAGCTACTCACAATATTTTAAATTATTACCTTTTTGTTAGAAATGTGGAATATTTCTGTGTGTTCAATTGGAAATGGGCGTTGTTCTGTTACATACCCCATTTTATGATGGGGCTAATCAAAAAGGAAGGAGCATAAAGACATGCTTTCTGAGCTCCAGCCCTGTGAGATGGAGCAGGACCTGCTGGGCTGCCTTTAGCAGATGGCACAGGCACGTGGGCTGTGTTCCGCACAGGGCGATTCCAGGTGTGACATCATGGCATTCTCCTCACAAATGTGCAGCAGTTTTCTAGAATCCTTTCAAACGCATGTGCTGACATCATTCCCTCTCTGCCCATCGCCTCCAGATTTAGAAACGCCTCCTGAGAGCACAGCGCTGGCAATGATCTTTTAAAAACGATTTAATTTCATCCAGCCTGAGCCTTTAATTTCTCCAGCCAGCAGAGACGGGCTGTGGCGTCCCAGGCTCTGCTCGCCGGCAGTGCATCCCGAAGCCTGGCCCCTGTGCGGTGGCCATTGGCGAGGGGAAGGGTGCCCTGCCCCACCTATCCCGTGTCTGTGCTTCATCCTTCCGAAGCACACTGCATGTGCAAGTCATTATTGCGGCTGGGAGCGTGAAGGGATGCGGCTGATGTGCTGTAAGCTGGGATTCAGCAGCCAAACCCCAGCAGAGAACCGATGGAGGGTGGCAGGGTGGGAGCCCGACTGTCCACGCTCGCCATTGGTTTCTTATTACGGCATTCTCCCCCGAGAGGCTCCCGGTGCCCAGGCACCCCCCTCCTTCTCCTCTTTCCCCTCCTCCTGCTCCCAGCCCCCTCTTTCCCACCCCTTCGTGTCTGATGCAGAGCGAGCGGCAGCGCTGGTCACGGAGCAGGGATTGCAATGAGCTCATCCTTTTCTCTGTGCAGCCTCACCAGTGCCCGGGCTCTGCTGCCCTTCCTGCCGCCGCTCCCGGCTCCCGCACACCCGCAAGGGCACTGAGCCCTCACAGCTCGCCCTTGCTGTGCTCCCAGCCCAGCTTCCCTGTGCTCATTCTCTGCCATTTTCCTACTTTTTATGTGCATTTTTAGATCCATGTTTTCTCTGGTTTGTTTTTCAAATCTCCTTCGGACTCTGTCTGAGCCAGCGCGGTGGATCATATTTTTCCTGGATTCTTAGCAAAGATGCTTTTCTCCTGAGAGGCTAAAGGGGCGTTGCAGGAGAGGCCATCCAAACCCATTCCAGAGACTCGAGGCTGGCTCTCCTAATCTTGCACTTTTGGAAATTGCCGTTCACAAAGCCTATTCTCCTCACTCTGGATACTTACTATTTACTGCTCATGGAAGAAGGGGTCCCTTGCAAAAGCCCAGCTGCCAAGCTCACCCCACCTGCCAAGAAGTCCCAGGACATGCATGACGAGAGGAGCAAGCTGGTGAATGAATACGCGTGTCGGGTGCTGGAACTTCTGGGCATGGGGCATCGTCTCTTTGTGCCTCGGCTGCTTGCGGTGAGATCACCTTTTCATGAAATTAATTTGTTGGGAATTTGCCATTCTCCCTCCCAACCCTGCCTCTGCCCCCAGGAGGGATGAGAGGGCTCTTATTTTTTCTTTTCAGCTTCTCATAATCCATCTCCTAAGCACTGAGTCCTTCTTTCTGATGTTAGCACAGGAAGGCTAAACACCAGCCCTGCTAATGAGGACCAGTGCCACTACTTAACTAGCGTGAAGGATCATCAACCAGGGCTGAATCATAAAAAACCCCCTTTCCTAAATCCCTGAGTGCTTTTGTTCTCAGTCCTGTAATGATTCCAGATAAGCCGTGTGCCCAGTCACCGTCTAGGTACTGACGCAAAGTGCGTTAATGGTCAGCATTTCAGATTTTATACTTTTGACATCACAGGTTGGCTTTAAAGACTCATCAAAAATCAAGCTGTGTTGATGCATTTTGGCTTTTGGCTGTTTCTGTGTTTGATTTTGGAAAGGCAGTTGACAAAAAAGTTGAAAATATCTGTGTAGAACGATCTGGGAAATAAATTGTTGAGGGTGTTTTCATCCATCATGGCAAATGCTGTCTGTGTGGGGGAAGCCTGCAGTTGGCGTTCCATGTTGTGGCACAGAGAACACGCTTTTATCATTCTCCTGCTGTACAGAGCAGCCTCAAACCCACAAAAGAGTGGCAAATCCAGGAGTCAGTGCCTGCTCCTGGCTGGGTCTGCTCAGGGTGTTGTAACCACGCCTGGCTGCAGCTCAGAGCGTCGCTCTGTCCATGGCCTGGCACACCAGAATGGCATTTCTGTGTGATCCATGGGAAGACAGTCCTTTCCTGATCCCCCTCATTTTATATGGTGCCTTTCCTTTATTCCCATACCCATATTGTGGTTATATGCAGTGACCTGTCCATTTTTTTTTGTAATACTGAATCCCTCTCGGTGCTCCTGAGGTTTCACAGAAATCCATGTGCTCTGTGTGTTAAAACGTGCTCAGCGGTACACACAGCGTGGGCGGTTGGAACACTGTGTCCCTGCACTGGGAGTTGTCGAGTAAAAATCAAAGATTCACAAACTCTCCTTGATTGCTAGAGTGCAGGTGGATTTGGGGATTTGCAGTCACTTGTAGAATTGAGTCTAATCCTTGATGATGCGTGGTTTGAGCTGTTGGGTGTGTTATCATTATTCCAGTTATCTCCCAGTGTACCAAAACACTCATCCTGCTGGTGGTTTCTTGGGCAAAGGCTGCCAAATCACACTGAATTGTGCTGTGATGAGCTCTAAGTAAAGCAGAGACAAAACCACTGAGCTCCTTTTCACTTGACTTAATCAGGCTTTGTATCTGGCCCTCCAGATGGAGAACACCAGGCAATTTCACATCCCTTATCTTCCAGGCAGTTTGACTTTGCTGAGTACTGTTTATTAAAAGAGAAAGAAAGAGTGTGGAAAAGGCAAAATAATACAAACAGTGCTTTGTGTTATGAGAGAGACTTGGCTTGTGGAGTCACTGTGATTCCCTGTCAGGTTTTATTAGCTAAATGTACCTCTCCTGACATACAGGCCTTTTGGCACACACCCTTCTCAGAAAGGAGAGACTGTGTTCTGATAATATGGTAAAAATGAGAAATCTCTCAGGACCAAGAATTTGTACTTTAATCAAAACTAAAGATCCTTCAAAACATCAGTGTTTCATAAAATTAGGCACTTTGTTTTTTGGTTTTTTAACGTGCATAGCTTCCTTCTCTGCTGTGGTTTGAGGGATAAATGGCTGGGATGGGTACAGTATGTGCCCTTGCAGTTTTATGTGATAAATACCATCTATAACCTTTATGCCAGTCTTAGAAAAATTCTGATCACCTCCTCACCTGAGCACACTTTTGGGCAGGTAGAACAGCACCAGTTCTGGGGGTTTTACTCCCTTTGGGATGACCTGGAGTGGGTGAAGCCAGGAGATTTTCTTACCCACCTGCATCAGTTCTTTATGTGGCAGAATAAACTTTGCCATCTAAGTTTGGAGCTACACAGAAAGGCAGGGGTGAAGTGTTGAGCAGAGGGATATCACTGAATATGCACAAGATCAGTGTCATGTTTGTGGATCCCAGCTCTCCATGCACAACTAGGGGTGTTAAGTTTTTTCCACAGCATTTTTATACCCATGTGTTACAGAGAGCATGGATTTTATTTAGGAAAAGAAGTGTTTGATAATATAGCTGGACATAAAAGATGCTAGCAAAGAAGTTTAGTGTATTGTCCTAGAGGTGTGTTCTGATGTTACTGCAGCAGCAGTTTTGTCCACCAAACTTCCCCAGGCCTGGAGCCTGAGTTTATCCAGCACAGAAGGTCAGGATCTTCCTCTGAGGCACTGAGCAGCTCTCAGGGCTGTGGTTCATGTGAAAGGGCAGCACAGAGCAGTCGTGCAACATGCAGCACTGCAGTCTTGGTTAGAAACAAATAGCATCTGTACCTTGGGTTTACACTGTGTATCTTTTTTAAGAAGTTAAAACCAGAAAGTTTCTTTAAGAAGTTAAAATCTGTGTGTTACAGGCATGAAATAGAAATAAATAATTTTGTATTTTATGTATTTATGTATATAAATACTATGTTCTGAAAAACTGGAGGATACTTAGAAACATTTTGAGTGTCCCAGAAGCAAATTTAATCATAAAGCATGGCCAGATTCTTTTCAGTCTTTAACTTCTTGGCCTCATTTCTGACACATGTTCATTAAAGTGTAAAACAGGTGGTTTATGCTCATTGACATTCTACAGAAATCTAAATATATACCTAAAATTCTGTAGAAATAAGTAATTTTTATCTGTTTGCATGAAGGAGGAAGAAGTAAATTAAGGATGTGCAGTGTGGTTCATCCAAAATTTCTTCTGTTAGTTCCTGGGTGGGAATAGGAATTTTGATAGAGTCAGTAATAAATGAAGCTGCAGAATTAATAACTGAAGACAGAGAAATTAAATTAAAGAAAAAATCCAAGGCTTTTCCCTTTGTCTTAATCACAATTTCCTAAATATTTCGGGGAAAGTAGTAGTAACATTATTTACTAAAAAAAAAACAAACAAAAAAAAACCCACAACATTGTTTAAGTCTCTCACATTCTGTTCTTGATTTTTAAACATTTGTTATTTTTTCAAACTTTACCTTTAGATTTGAGTGCTTTGCTAATACTTTTGGGAAAGGGCTTTCCCTAATTTTCAACTCATTCATTTAAGATAATTTTATTATTACGTTGAAATACTTAAGTGATGTGGGAAGAACATTTAGTCAAATCCTAGAAGGCAAACTGAGCCTTTGAGTCATTGTTCTGAGTTTCCTTGTTTGCCTGCGTTTGAAAATAGATTTTAATCAAAAATATGTTTATTTAAAAATAACATCTATAATAATACAAACTTTCCTGAAGTTCCCAAATGTACAAAAATGGAATGCACCTGCCAAACTTCAATGATTAGCTCATTAAACTTACAGATGGTTTAGTAAGAGAAATCGGCTGTTGGTGAGTTTCAGGAGTTGAGTGACTTCAACCAAGGATTTACAAATCTCTTCCTCTCAAACAGCTGCCAGGGATTTCCAGAGATATCTTTATCATTTATTGATTGAAGTCATAAAATGTCAAGAAATGTGAATCCTGGGATGGCAAAATTTCTGTTTTTCACTTTTTTTCTTGTGATGTTAATAGTGAAACTAGTATTTGGATGAACAGATGGTTTTGAGGAAATGAAAATATTCAGTGAAGTAGAAGGAGCTGATGACCCTGGGCTCTTATTATTCATTTAACCAGCCTGTACAATGTGATGGTTTGCAGTTTTCATAACTATAATCTTAGTTCAGCAAACTCTGTTCGAGAAGTTCTTATTTCCATGATCTTATGGGATTTTCATTGACTACGGATTTTTCAGCATGGAGAACTCCAAGTTGTCAATAGTTACAGTTTAATAAATGTAATTTGTTGGGGACTGTTAAAAGCAGTACCATAACAATGATTCAAGTAGAGGCCTAGGAAAATGAAATCTGATTTGAAATGTTTTACATAGAATCGCTGTAAAGGAAGGGAAGAGGAGGGAGCTGGATGTTCAGGAGTATCCCAAGAAGGCAAATCGGCAATGTAATTGGGAAATCTGTTTGAATTGGGTAGTGATGGCAGATACCAGCATGGCTGAGAACAGAGGAAGAGAGATCCATTTCTGTGAGCTGGGTATCAAAATCGATTTTTTTCCTTATATCCATTAGATTGGCCATTACTAAAAATTTCTTCACTGAAGGGGTGATCAGGTATTGTAACAGGCTGCCCAGGGAAGTGATGGGGTCACCATCCCTGGCAGAATTCAAAAGATGTGCAAATGTGGCACTTAGGAACATGGTTTAGCAGTGTANATCATATTGATTGTACCGACACACTGTATAAAATAATCCGTCTTTCAATAAGCTTTCGCTGTATGCCCTCCAAAGAAGGCTCCGAGTTTCATATCATTAATCCTGCCATCCCGAATCGTAACGATAGACTGAACTTCCCTGGAAGCCCTTGGTTTCCAACACGGGTTTGGCAGTGGTCCTGGGCATGACTGGCTGCTCCCACCACACTCAGCAACTTCCAACAACCATTGGGGGTACGAAACACTGATCTGGCTTTAAGTGTGGCAAGAGCATTCAGAACCTCAGGAAAACTCATCCAGGTGAAGTGTGATGTTGGCCATAGTGGGTCTAATTCGTCTGATACCAACTGTCCCGGCTCTCTGTCAACATGTCGGCCTCGTCTGATTGAGCCTCAGCCAAGTTGTGTGGCTGCCAAATGATTGTGGACAGGATCAGATGTGATAGTTTGTAAAGCTGAACATTTCTGGTCAACATCCCCAAGGCAGCTTTTCCTGGGTCCCTGCAGTGATGGGTCCCAGCAGCTTCTTTGGCAATGAATGACAGGAGGATCAAGTGGATCTTGGGCGAGCTCAATAAGGAAAGAAAAGAACAGAACTGGACATGGACTTTGGAAAAGGGCCTGGAGTGACAGGACAAGGGGCAATGACTTCAAACTGCCAGAGGACTGGGTAAGATTAGATATTGTAAAGAAATTCTTCCCTGTGAGGGTGATGAGGCCCTGGCACAGGGTGCCCAGAAAAGCTGCAGCTGCCCCATCTATGGAAGTGTCCAAGGCCAGGTGGGATGAGGCTTGGAGCAAGCTGGGATAGTGAAAGGTGTCCCTGCCCAT
>VYZR01034070.1:3195-21331 GCA_013400675.1 Oxylabes madagascariensis
GGTTCATATCTCAAAAGAAGTGTTTCATGGGAATACATCAATATTTTTGTCCAGTTTAGTCAGAGTTTCTTTGCTTCATGCTGGAATATCCAGGTAGGAGCAAGTCCCTTACAGCCACATGAGATGGTGAACAGCACATTTGCTTGGTGTGAGTTCCACATCCAACACTTGCTGTGACAGTTTGCAAAGGGCATTAGAAGTTACTTTGACCACAAAGACTATTATTTGGGGGGGAGGGGGAGGGAGGGGAAGGGGGGGAATGACAAAGGTTAGGGATTAGTGTGTCAGATTTCTTTTACTGCCCTTGTTGGAGCTCTTTAAGTTTAAATAATTTAAATATACATCAAGCAAAGAGTGAACATGACTCTCCTGTATTGTATATTAAAGATCTAAACACAGGGCTGCAAAGACTTTTGGAGGTACGGAGGAAAGACGGCATCCAAAGTATCTTTTTCAGGACTAATCACTGGCTTTTTATATCCTTGCTGTATACCACAAGGACAAAGCTTGTGTCTATTGCAAAATTTATCATTGATTGTCTTAATTTTATCTAATTGAAAACTTGGAGAATTTCTTGTATATTTGAGAAAAATAATCTGAAATATATATAATCACAAAATGGGGATTTTCTTGCTGAGGCAGTTTCTTTTTTAGAAAAGATGATCCCTCTTCCTGAGCTGTGCTGTCAGAACTCTTCCTTTGCATGAAAGGAAATTGCAGTTGCCATTAAAGTGTCACAAATGTCATGGATGGCTGGCAGTGTAGAATCATTGCTACTTGTTGAGTAAACACGTCCAAGCAGACAATAAATAAATCCTCATCTGAGGATTTGGGGTGGGGTAATAGAGAACTCTGTTAGGGTATTGTTACCATCCTAAATATATCTGATACCAAGCTATAGCAAAACAAACTAGTCCAAGTGGCACAACTACTTTTCCCCACACAGTGTGGGTAAGAGAGGACAGATGCGGTTTGTTCATGTGTAGGGACAGAGAAAATGCAGCTACATATCAGGAAGGCACAGCTTCTTTTCTTCTTTCCACTACAGACTTAGTTGTAAGCTGTTGACCTCAGCACAAATTCAGCTGGTGGAGAAAAGGCCCCTATATATCTCATTTCCAAAGGCTTTTACTGCATTTCAGTACTTGATAGTACTGGAATATATGTAAATATTGATATCTCCTGTCACTCAAGTAAACTTTCTTTTATTGTATCCCTAAATGAACGCATTATTTGGGAGTTTAATGGTGACTGGTGTCTCCACCAGTATGATAGTGAACTCCAGGCCTGACCTTAACGCGGCAGCTGGATTGTGTTGGGACAAGTTCCTGTTCTATCGTTAGGAGTTTGCATGCTTGAATTCACACTTTGCAAAGCTCTGGAGAAGCGACAGTTTACACAAGATTGCAGGGGATGAAAGAAGACCTTTATTAAGTGCATGGCACACTGTCTAACCAGGATGAATGTCTGTGCAGGCTGGCAGCCTGATTGTGTCTTGGGCACCTAGCAGCAAAATGGTGTCAATGCATGAGCTTTTCTGAGGGGGAATTCACTTTTTTACTGGTCCTAAGGAATGCAAATCCCCTCAGT
Organism: Oxylabes madagascariensis; assembly: GCA_013400675.1. Taxonomy (NCBI): domain Eukaryota; kingdom Metazoa; phylum Chordata; class Aves; order Passeriformes; family Timaliidae; genus Oxylabes; species Oxylabes madagascariensis. The sequence continues at coordinate 4,786 of VYZR01034070.1, forward strand.
TTAAGGCATTTTTGAGACTGCAATTGTTCATTCAGGCTTTGCCTCTGAAAGTGCAAGGTGTTTGGTTTTTTAAATAAACCTCTTTGTAGGTTTTCTATGGGTAGCAGTTGACTGATGGTGCATTTTTGCCCCCTCATCATGCTAATGCTTGAAGAATTTTATTTTGAAATATTTGTGCTACAAAGAAAAAAAACCAAAAATAGGTACTCAATATTGTGTCTATTTTGCTAAATAAAACAGGACCAGCTTTACAGCAGATTTTTAGCAAAGATTTTGTTCCATTAAAATGTCATTGTCCAAAAGGTATGTCCCATTTAAAAAAAGGGTTTTTATACTGTAGTCTTTAGAATTAAAATTTAAAGGGAATATTTTGTGGGTTAAAAGGAAAAGATGTGTAAAGACTGTAGCAGATGTGCTCTTATGCTTAAAGTGAAGATTAAAAAAGTTCTTTCACCAAGTGCAGTCAGGAAAAATTCATCACTTCATACACATACACTGTGGGCACTGAGTCAGAAACGGGGAGTAATGACATCAATATATTAGTCTTAAAAAATGTTTGGTATGAACATACTTTCTTTTCTCTATGCCTCACAAATCCTGAAAATGGAATCCTGTTTTGGATTTTAATTTCTACCAATGAACTGCCTCCTCTCAGTGCAATCTAATAATTCATGCCATAAGGTACCACCATGCTGAAAGAGAGGATCAGGCTAGACTCATTAAAGGCCCTAGGCTGAGATGTAGCACCCTCTCCAAATCCTTCTGGTCACTTATCTTCGCCTCTTGCTGCTGGAGGGCTGTTCAGGGCATGCACACCAAGCCTGTTTTCACTGGAGACACAGCAGGCCAATGCATTGTCCAGATTCCCCAGTCAGCCACGTGCTTTCTGAGTGATTCCAACCAAGTCAGGCTCAGACCCTCCAACACACAGAAGAATTTCTGCCATGTAGGAGACGGGCAGCTCACTGTGTTTGAGAATCAGAACTGCAAAATCTCTGTGCTTCTGGTCTCTCCCCATGCAATGGGGATTTGAAAACAAAACAAACAAATAAAAAACCAAACAAAAAAGTCTTTCCCATTTCATATAGAAGCCCCCCAAAAAATTCATCTGAGACCCTCACATATTGTAGTGATTAAAATCTGAAGCCATATTAAAAAGAAATACCCAAGAAAAGAGAGTATCTATGTGGAAAACAAATATAAGAACAAGATCTTCTACCTTAGCAAAGATCCTGCCTTGTTGGAAACTTAGTTATTGAAATACAGGGATAAGAGTGGACTGACCCAAGAAAGGGCAAATGGTTGCTATCATCTCATACACATGCTCAAAGCTCCTTTTCCAGCTCAGCTCCTGCATTAGCACAGCAGTAAACACTGTGATTCCTATGGAGGAAAACTGAGGTGTAGGTTAAGGTTTCTCTGCCCAGATTTATCACTTGAGTTACTTCCCGAGGGTACCTGCCTCATATAAGAATAGAATAGAAATGTATAAAGGAAACAGAAATCTTTAGTAGCATATGGGAAGTTAGCATGAGGCTATTTCCCTCACAAACCCAAAGGGAGAAAAGCTCCATAACCTCTATGCAATAAGGGATGCATAAAGGAATTCCAGTTTCTTCTGTGTTAGCTGCTTAGTGAGTTTATTCACTGGTCAGATAGGATTGATTATGCCTTAGCATTAATTGTCTTGACTTACATTTATGGATTTATTTGTTTTGAAATGTACTGTTACTCACTCCTTGGCTTCCAGTTCACACAATCCTAAACAGAAGAAATTTGAGTTGCACATTACTAATGTATTGCAAGTTACAGCAGTTCTAATACAGGTTTTGCAATGCCCACAAATCTGGAGGTGATGCAAGAAGATAAATCCTAGAATCACAGAATAGTTTGGGTTCCAAAGGACCTTTAAAAGTCAGCCAGTCTAACACCTCTGCAATGAGCATGAACATTTAACAGATGATGTTGGCCAATAAATACCTTATTCTAGCAGAATGAAGAAGAAATCATCCATCATTAAAGGAGCAAGAAGAATATATTGTTTACAAGCACCTAAATGGATGCCTGGAGATTTAGTTCCCAGCTGTGTGTGCTGAGCACCAGCCAGCACCAGTCACATGGCCCACAGTGCTCTCACTGGCAGCAGAGACACTCAGGCACCTCTGAGTCTCATTCATTCTTTAATGTTAGTTCCAGATGCTGCAACTGGCAAATTCTGTCACATTAAACATGGCCCAGTGAATTAGTCATCTAATTTAATATAAAAATGTTTTCTTCTATGAAACAAATAAATGTGGTCATTACCATGGTCCTTGAGCATAAGATGCTGCAGTCATACAACAGTCATTGGTCATGGAGAGTCCAGCTGAGCTTGTACTGACCCCTACTTTCTATGTATGCTTCCNCTACCCAGAGGTTCCAGATCAGCCAGCACCAGTCACATGGCCCACAGTGCTCTCACTGGCAGCAGAGACACTCAGGCACCTCTGAGTCTCATTCATTCTTTAATGTTAGTTCCAGATGCTGCAACTGGCAAATTCTGTCACATTAAACATGGCCCAGTGAATTAGCCATCTAATTTAATATAAAAATGTTTTCTTCTATGAAACAAATAAATGTGGTCATTACCATGGTCCTTGAGCATAAGATGCTGCAGTCATACAACAGTCATTGGTCATGGAGAGTCCAGCTGAGCTTGTACTGACCCCTACTTTCTATGTATGCTTCCCTGGAAGAAGGAGAAATCCATTCAGAAGAAGCATTTTGAATGCATTTGCAGTGTGTTGCACAGACATTGTCTGCTGTCTTAAGATGTGTTCACACTTCTAGATAAAAGAAAAGAACAGGCCTGACTATTCCTTAACTGGCAGTCTCCTCCTATCTGTCTCCCTGGCTATCTGAGGAAGTCCTGGATGAAGCTGCTCATAACCAGCTTGGACCTGGGCATGCCCATATTCTTGGTCACAAAACTAAGGTTCAAAAATCCCCCCAAAATATAGACAGATTCCAAATATCCCTGATGTACTTCCTTGCTTTTGCTTATGTTTAAAACAGACTTTTGGAAACATGATACATCTTTAAGCAGTGGCTCAGGGTATGTAATTTTCGCATATTAATAGCCTAACAGTATCACACAGAACCTATTCAAATCAACAGAAGCTTCACTAAACAACAGCGCCTGGCTTATTACATATTCTGGTTGCTTCCACCTCTCAACCAGGAAATATGAATGTGCCTCTGCTGAAAAAGTGCTTGGTGTTCAATAAACTTTTCAGTTCAAGAAGATCCATCTGTCTTTATCTCATCTATCTTTGCCACTTAAAGAGAGAATTAAGTTTCAGTTTTCAAAAATCTGATTATGTGGCTTGCATTGCAAAACAGGCAAAAAAAGCGCATCTGATTAATTTGAAGATTCCCATTAGTGATATAAAGAACACAGGTCGGTTTTAATTACTGTTTCAGTACAACTAAGATGATCTAACAAGGCTGATTATTTTGGTGTTTACCATTGCTTGTTTCTTTAAAATAAAAGCAAAAGTATCTTTTGAATTTGTATTAGTATATTATTTTAATTACAAACCACTTCAATAATTTCTTTAATAAACCCTAACTAGTCCAAATTAATTCCTAATTATTGCCCATAACATCTGGATGTTGCAGTAGTGCACATGCTCCATAAGAAGATACATTTAGATCAATCACATCCTGAAGCTTCACATGGATGAAACTGATATTCCACCACAAAAGAGAAGAAAGTGGATGTCAACCTAGCCAAAATGTGCATTAGGTGTGATATCAGGTACTTAGAAAAAAGAACACTGCCATACTGGGAATTCTGACCACAGCTTTGATCCTTGAAAACTGCTTTTAAAAAATGCCATATGCAAAAAAAAAGGATAAACAGAATATTGTTCTGCAGTTTTCTGGGGAAAGCTGAAGCACAGAGGCTGAAATATGTCAGACAGTAATACAGCAGACCCAATAATGAAACACAAATATTTTGCTCTGTGAATTTACTGTTCAATTCATTCAAAGGTTCTTGGGCAGGTCCTTCTGCAGTGTTGAAGGTTGATAAAAGTTATGTCAACATTAAATCCCGACCTGCACCCTTATGCAAACCCCAAAGGCCTATGACATCCCTTTATTTGCTTTTGGGGCCCTCCTAGAGCTCCTGGAGCTCAGAGGGGAGTTAGCTACCTGCCGAAAGGCAAATCACAGCTGAGATGGGGTTTAAGAAACAATTTCTGGCTGCCCCTCATCTGTGCACGTCCTGGCTGAGACTGAAGCCCATCTGTGCAAGTGTCCCTCCATTTCTGTCCTGGCACCAGGCAGTGGCCTCTCCTTCAGAGCTGAGCCTTCGAGGAACAGAGGAGGATGGATGCAATGTGTCATCACAGGTGTACGAGGCACCCTGTGGGCCACAGCCCTGTAGATGAGATTAAAACAAAAAGGAAAATGGGAAAATGAAGAATCCACAGTGAATGCCTGGTTTAACAGCCGTGAACTGTTCATATTTCAAATACTGCTTTCTGCATTCATAATGTGACTCTGCAATGACATTTTCTCCTCATTCTCTTCCAAGATCTTACTTTTAAAACTTCCCTCCACCTCTGGGTTCAAAACTTCACTTAAAATAAGAATGGATTCTTCTGCTTTCTATCAGGATGAAGAAACAGCGACATGAACAGTTTCATGATAAGCTGCTCATATGATCTTTCCAATGTGGCCTGTAACAAGGGAGCAGTGGAAATTTTATGAGGAAGCACATAAACTTTTCAACTTCAGTCAAGCCTCTCATTGTGTGTATCTTATTCGTATCAACCTTCTTCCCACTCAGCTTCTCATTGACCCCACAAGTCAACACTTGCTTGAAAATACCACCCTCAGAGAACAGCCTGTTTCCAAATGACCATTGTTCATTTTCATTTTCTCCTTAGATCTTATCTCACACATATTTCTTCTGAGAGCCACCAGCAATAATAATCAACTCCTCTCCAAGAACACGAGTAAATGGCTCTAGGGTGTTGCTGTTCTTTATGTAACTGGGAGTTGGACTGTGATGAAACAGAGGAGGATACTGCTTAAACAGAGACTGCTAGATTGTTTTGGTGAACCCACAGCACTGCATAGCTGAGCAATATTATCTGTGTAACCTAAGGGACTGTTTCATTTGTGTCCTTGTCGTACATGGGTGCACAGAAAATTTTTTCCCTGCTCATAAGTGCAAGTATGTGTGTAATTTATCTTCATTGTGCCTAGGCATAAAGCTAGGGAAGGACATGGGAAAAGCTGTCCTTCTGATTTTTTCATTTTCCCATATCAAGAGGTTCCTGTGTTTGCTCAGCTGGGGAGAGTTGCTGCAGGCTTCCCAGGTCTCCTGCTGAAGTGGCACTAGGAGGTAGTGCTCAGCCCCAGGGCTCTTCCCAGTGGGAAGGCCATGCAGCTCCTGCCTTCAGACAGTGAGGCTGTTTTGTAAGTAGCAAAGCAAAAACTGAATGTTCTGAGCCGAGGATTTAAACTTAGGGTCTTTTGAGATCCATCTTTATTTGCAAGGGGCAGGGGTGCTTCCCAGCATCTTGGTGCTCATTGTTCAGGGCTTCTCTGTGACTCCAGAGGAAATGTCTGGGAAGGAAAACTAGCTTTGCAGATGGCTTGGGATGTGAAGCTCAGGCTGGATTCCCTGCTGTTTCTGCATCCTCCTGGAAGGCGGAGCTTGCCTTCACTTAAAGCTACGCAAATCCTCTGGATAAAATTCAGCACTGTTGATTCCACGGAGTGCGTAGAGGTGACAGAGACAGCCTGCTGTCCTTACCTGATGTCCTCCTTCCTCAGTGGGATGCACAGATCATGGGTTACACAAAAAACGGCAGGAGACATATTGTCTCCCTTTAGGGAAAGCCTATTGTCTCCCTTCAGGAAAAGCCGCCCCCTTAGAGGCACGTCCCAGCAGCAGCCTGGAGCAGAACTCGGGATCGCGGACAGCGCAACGGGAGCGCCGCCCCGGCACGGGGCTGCAAACCCGCGGGGATAACAGGAAACCAGAGCGGGGGGAACCCAAACCGGAGCTGCAGCACGCCTCGGGAAGCGACTTTTCCTCGACGGAGGACGCGGCGCTGGGGGTGCGAGCCGCGGTCCCCCGGGCCGGGGGCGGGGAGGGCACCCCCGGCAGCCTTTGACAAAGGGAACCCGCCCTGCGCATGGGGACGGGGCGGCCTTGGGGCGGGAGGGATGCCCGGCTGCGGGGAGGCGCCGTCTGTGCGAGCACGGATGCGACCTGCTCCGCGGCTCCGCCGTCACGGACTTGGATGGAGGGAAAAGAGCTGGTGCCTGTGGGGTAGGGAATCGGCCGCCTCACCGGCTGGTCCCGCAGCCGCAGCTTGAGCAGGCCCGGGGACATTTCGGGAGGAGCGCTCCCGGCTCGGGCAGCGCCTGCAGCCGTGCGGAGCCGTGCGTGAGCGGCTGTGCCCGCGCACTGCGGGAGCCGCCCGCGGGGGCGGGAGGCAGAGCTGCGCTCAAGGAAAATCACAACCATGCCACTAAAAGCCCTTAAAGCAGTGAATGGCCTCCCTTTTATGCATCAGTAGCACAGAGAATCCAGCAGACACACCCCGAAGAGCCCCGGCTCTTGTCGCTGAGGTGGGGCGTGCCCACCCGGGCGGCTCTTCATTCAGCATCCAGCGCTTTCACCCGCTCTGGGAGCGGCTCCTCCCTGCCGTCCGTCCCTGCTGTCCCTGCTGTCCCTGCCGTCAATGCCGTCCCTGCTGTCCCTGCCGTCAATGCCATCCCTGCCGTCCGTCCCTGCCGTCCGTCCCTGCCGTCCCACGGCCGCGGCGTGGGCGCTGTCAGCCTGCCAAAAACCGGCCAGCCGCCAGCTTCGCCAGCCGCCTTCTTTTGCCGAGCACGAGGTTTCCATCGTGTCACAGTGCTAAGCATGGCAAGAAAAGGAACAATTTTAACGCGAATTCCTTCGGACTTTTGTTTACATCTTTGGCCGGAGCCCCCAAAAGCAAATAGTTTGCGTTTTACAAGGTGGCAGAGTAGTTTTTTTAACTTCTGACTCTTAGCAATATATTTACCTTCTGCCCTTGAGCAGCATTTGTTAAGATTACCAAGCACTGTAGTATTTTTCTGATTATCTAAGATCAACAGCCTCATTAGTAGCTGGGTTAATCCCCCAAAACTCTGAATTTAAGAGACAGATGTGAACTGTGTAACTTAGTCTTCATTTGCTTGATGCAGCAGAGAAAACAGAGTGCTCACAGCATTTGAGAGGAACCAAGGAATGCACTGCCCCTCTTCACTAAGGCTCACCAGCATACAGCTTTTTCATCTCCTATAATACAGGTGAAGAAGCTACTCAGCTGCGATATGGATCTACCGTTTTTTGTCGATGAGGTATAACCCAAGAATAGGGAGAAAATGTCTAAAAAGTTTTCAACAATTGTATATACTAGAATTTGAGGAAAATGTGCTAGCTGCTCTCTGAGCCATGTTTCTTTTGAGTGTGCCTGAATGGCACTGAGAAATATAAATTTGCTGCAGCAGGCCAACAAACATTTTTTCCTGTAGTCTGCTGAAGGAGCATTGTGTGGGTTTTTTGACTCCTTTTCCCTGGCATTTAGGATACTCCTATTTCAATGGCATCTCATGGTCTTATAAAGATTATACTATTATTTGTGTTCAAGGTGTACAGACTTAAGTTTCTAAGGGCTCAGGTCTGGTACAGGACTGAAGAAAAGTGACCCCTTAGATCCCTGTATTTGGGCCTGAGATTTTTCAATATGAATTGGATACTTAAATTGCAAGTATAGGTAACAGGAGAGGTGGGTGGAGATGGTAATCAGAACTGCACAGTAAGTGGGAAGGTACCTGAATTTTAGCTGGTAGAAACTATGAAGCACAGGTACCTTTTGCCAGCTCACGTCCTGCAGGATGCTCAGACTAAGCAGGACTCAGAAGAGACTTAAAATCATCCCACTGGATGCAGGTGATAAAATCATGCATTTATTTTCAAAGCAGTCACTGGTAATAGTGTTTTTATATGACATTTCTCTACTTGCCTGAGAGAACTTGCCTGGAAAGTGAGAGAGCTGGGGCTGGTGGGGAATGCCCAGGCTGCCATTGGGACACTGCTGAGGCTGTCCTACTGCAAAAAAAAAGCAGCTGAAGATTTGGAGATGAGGAATGCATGGGAACAGGCTTAATAGATCAGGCCCTGCAATCCACTGGTGAGAACACTTAGCAAGGAATGGGGAGTGCAGTTTCAGTCCCGAGTATCTGTGCACATCTGTCATTTGATGCCTCACTGAATGCACAATAGTTATTAAATCTATCACAATTAAGATCTACTGCTCCAGCTTGTCCACGGTTTTCCCATTATTTTATTTTCTATTTAATGAGACAGAATTGTGTCTGTGGTGCCTTGCTTGAGAAAATGCTGTGGATGTGTGTTGGTGTTCACTGAGCATGCCTGTGAGCTTGGGTCCCCTGGGAACGCAAGCAGCAGGAGCCTCGTTTGTAAATCTCCGAAGGGTGGTGGGCGCCGAGAAGCACGGCTTAGACAAGACAGTTTCTAGGCATGCACAGAACTACAATATTAGGCTGGCAAGTATAAAAATAAGGTGGTTTCTACAGTGGTTGTGATTTTTTTGGATTTTGATAGAAATTCAATCTAATTTTTAAAAAAGTCTGTTGAGTTCACAAAGCCTCAGAAGTGTTCAGAGCCAATTTTCTGACTGTCCTTGCACTCATATTTTTTTACCAGCATTTGTATTTCCTTTTCTTTGTTCCCTTATGCAGTTTCTCATGTGGGTGTGAGAACTATGTGATGTGTTCCCCTGCCATATGGAGCAAAAGTCTTGAAATTATCCATCTTCTGTATTAAATCTCAGCTGAAAAACACCATTTGCTGTGTTTTCTGACTTCTTCAGAGACAGTGTTGCTTCTAATCAGTTCTATAACAACATCAGTTTTGTAATGGGGGTTACAATTTGCCTCAGAGATAACAGGAAACAAAGTCTGCGGGAATCTCATCCATATGACTGTTTTGCTCTGATTGTGCCTGGATGTGATGAGGGTGCTCTTAGTCTAGCTGGTATCAGAGCTACAGCCAGTCCCTCAAACAGCCCTGAAAGGAGCATTGCACCATGAAAAGCAGCTGGATGCTCTGCTTTGACACTGAGTGGGTGGTGACTCCAGAGAGACAATGCTGCAGAGAAGTGGTGGCCTTGTGGCTGTCTCATTCGGTGTCCAGTTCCAAGACATCTGTTAATTTAACATTGGCTGTGAGAACTGTCGGAGCAAATGGCTTGGAAACGAGGTGCCATAGGGGGAAAATCCTGATGTCACATAACTCTGCTCATTTAAAAAAAAACCAAAAAAACAAACAAACAAAAAACCACACACACACACACAAAAACCCCCAACCCCCCCCAAAAAAAACTTAAACCCTTTCCAGCCCCTCTCCCTTCACAGCTTCAAGATGCTCTGTCATTGTCAGTGTCTCCCATGCACAGAGTGATTAATCGCCACTTTAGGCCGGCAGTTTATAGCTCATAAATACTTGGGTGTGTCAAACTGTAATGGATCCCTTAGGAATGACAGTACTGTTTGGACAGTGGCTGAACACATCCCTCTGAATTCCCATCCCTTCAGCATAGAAAATGGATTTTAATGGTCACAAACAGATGGTGCCCATGAAAAGGAGAAAAAAACCCCAGATTATAGTTTATTTCAGACAGGGTAGAGAAAATAACCTGCTATATTTAAAGCTTTATTTTATTAGAAACAATAATTTAGGTTCAAGAGGTTGTGGTACAATAAAAAATCCTCTCAATATCACTATTAGCAGTAAGTGGATATCAAAAGACACAGAAGTTCTGTTTAAACTAAGTGTGAGAATCTAAAGTCCGAAAATGAGGTTATATTTTAGCTTGCTCTTTTTGTTTGCTTGTTTTGTTCAAATGAGAGAGATTTGATTTCCCCAATTCATCAGTCAGGGAGCAGAAACAGTTGAACTGAAGTGTCCTACAGCCCAGAAGAATGCCATCAACAACACCTTAAATTTTTGAGCTTTATCGAAGTCAGCTGGAAATCTAGTTATTTCCATTTATTGGGAAGTCAGGAAAAAAGTATTCAGGTTTGGTCACCCTGAAATAATTATTTCAAGCAGGATATTGGACTGCAAAATCCTAGCAATTTTGGTTCAAGTGCTTGTTCAAGCCTCGAGAGAGCACATATACATCCATTAATGCACAGTTTACGTGTAATATTGTGATAAATGCAAGGCCTATTGCTGACTGAGGCTCAGACACACAAGACTTAAATTTCATTGCAGACACCTTTGTGAGTGTGATTTATTTAAAAAAATCCATATAATGCCTTAGATATTTTTCTTCCATTATCACCTCAAATCAGTACCAGCAAACCCACCCAGAGTCCTCAGAGTCCTGGATTGAAGCCCATAACACACACCAGTTCTTTGCTGATTGAGGCTACTGGTTTGCTGATGTTATCCTCTCTTTAGGATACTTTGAATCTTACATTCCTGCCCAGTTTCAAAAGGATTGAATGCTGTCTTTCTCCTTCTGCTTTACCCAAAAGAGTGCAGAAGGTGTTAGAGGGATAACAGGTATCTGAGCACATCTGCAGAATCTTTCTTCTGCACTGGCATCTCTTGCAGGGTGGCAGAAAAAAAAATCACATCCCTCTTTCCACTCTTTTTCACTGACAAGTGTTGCATATTATGAAACTAAATATCTAAGTGCTTAACACTGTGTAGCGATTTTAGACTATGACATGCATTCCTAGCATCCAATGTCTAAAGTTTTTTATAGTTCCTGCCTGGTGTGTGTCTCTGGAGTCAAAAGGAAGGTTTTTGCTTTTGTTTTTGCTTCCTCTGATACCAGACAAAGCTTTCAGTGAACAACTTTCAGGGCTTGAATTTAAAGGACATCTGAGATGGGACCTTGCATGACCAGACTAGCAGGAGTGGCTTTGCTGCCCTGGTGTATTTCTGCAGAGCAGTGCCCAGCAATGCTGAGTAGGAAGGTTCAGCACTGCCCTGTCACAGCTCGGCTGAGCAGTGATTAGGTTTTCATTCCTGAATGTGTCACCTGTGAGATTTGAAGGCCATTTCCTTGATATAAGAGGGAAACTAGAGGAAAGTTGTGATTAAACTGCTGAAGTGATTGATGTAGTCAGTTGCTGCGGTCCTGGCCCATGGCCAGCAACACTAGGAACCTGCAGCCTGGAAGTCCAGGAAGCACAGGAATATGTAGCAAATATGTAATGGGCAAATTGAATGGAATATATGAAATGCAAGAAAAAAATATTATTTTGAAGACAGTGTTCTTTGCCTTGAACTTGTATATGAATCCTCTTGTAGTATGGATAATGGCACAAAGGGGAAAATTAACCTTCAGAGTTAAAAACAAAACCTGTGAAATATTTTTCGAGACATGACCAAGAGATTTTGTGCTTTTTAAGAGAATGCAAAGACAGCCTCCAACTGGCTCTGCAGGGAGAGATGAGAAGCAACTGGGACCACAGCTGTGTTGAGTTTGTACCAGAGAATCTTAATTTCTTTACTGCCTTTTTGTGAGACTTGCAGTAGACAAAGACCCAATATTCGTCTCTCTGGCCCTGAACCAAGCATGTTATAGTTGATTCTCCATCTTACTAACCTCCTCTGAGCTCCACTGGAAGCCAGTTACTGACATTTGCACTGCATGGAATGTGAGTATTAGTGTGTTAAATCAGCACTAGCATACAGTGTTGTCAGCTCCTGGTTTTTTATGAAGAAATAATCACAATTTTTCTTGAAGTCTGTGCTTCTGAGTCTGTATGAGTATCTCAAAATTCCTTAGAGAAGGAAAGAAAAAGAAAGAAAGAAAGAAGAAAAGAAAGAAAGAAAGAAAGAAAGAAAGAAAAAGAAAGAAAGAAAGAAAGAAAGAAAGAAAGAAAGAAAGAAAGAAAGAAAGAAAAAGAAAGAAAGAAAGAGAGATAAGTTGAAAATATGAACCAAATGTAAAAATCAAAAGGGAACTGAACAATAGAAAATGGAATATGCTTTTTAATGCTCGTGATTTTTGTGGCACAGCCAATCACTTTTCAATGCTTAGGCTTGGCAAAATTAGAAAAACTACAGAGAAGTGTAGACAACATTTCTTGCAGATCTTTCTAAGGAAAGAGAAGTGAGGAACAAATGGGACATGAGAAGGCCTTTGTCTTTTTCTCGGTGGGGTGAGCATGGCTGTTATTGTGTGAAACAGAAGGCAGCAGTGTATGCCTGGTGGCCCTCAGAGCTTCAGGCCATTCGAGTGATTATTGGATAGCCATGGCTGGAGCCTGGGAGAAGAGTGTGTGTTATTACAGGGTAATAACTGTGGGGCTGGTGTGTGGGGTCTGGGCAGCTGGCCCTTCCAGGCTGCATGGAGACAACTGACTCATTTCACTGGATGCCCCTCTGCTGGTAATAACTTCTCCTCCCCGCTAGCTGCAAATGGATGGAAGCCAATGACCTGGAGGTGAAAGGTGCCGTATCCCATTCCAGTGCCTTGAGTCACTCGTGCTCTCATCACAATGAGCTTTCTGTGCCATGTGCAGGGATGCTCTTGCTTTGCTGCTTGCCAGCTCTGCCTCTGAGCTGTGGTTAAAACAAATGCACTGCTTTCCACAAACTCTTCTCCTATGGCCCCTTGTTTATTTTAAATGGCACAGAATGTGTAGACTATGGCTGTATTTCTAATTACAATTATCACCTTTTGCTTTGTCTTCTCTCAACTTGAAAAGTCAGATCTTTGCTAAAGGCTGGAGACTGTACAACTTAGAGTGTGTGTTGTGGGCTACCAGATGTGAGAATACAAGTTGTGAGTTCAGTGCAAATTATTTCTGTTTCACATTTTGTCCCATTTTTATCGCAGTGTGACCCTGTAGCTCCTGGAATCTGGTAGCACCTCAGCCAAGGAAGCTACTTGCATACGAGTAGAACAGCTACTGTTTTTAACATGTTGATCTGGCCTGTAAGGTTTGCATCTCTGTAGTGTCCCTGAGATTACACAGTTTAATACTGCCTGCACCTAAAAAGCAGCAGCGGAAGCTTGTCTATCTAACTGACACTTGTCTAGACAGGTCAATGGCCGTAGTGTACTGATGACAGAGGTGTTTACATGCATATGGAAATGTAGCTCATTATTTTTGCAAGTACCATTCAGCTCTGCTGTTGCGAAGCTCCCCACCTTATCTAGTGTAGCACACACTAGATGGACACCGTGTGCTATGTCAAAGTAGGATAGAGTTATTGTGAGAAACCTACAACACACAAGCCACATTCAGGAAACAGTATTAACTAAAACTCTTTCCATCACCACTCAAAAAACAAGGAAAACCTGTTAATTAAAGTAAGAAGAATCAGAGGGCCTGTATGAAACTCCCTCCGTTGTGGTTCACTTTTTTCTATTCTTGGGTTGGTTCATGTTTGCCCGAAGTACAACACTAAAGCACAAATCCTCGTATGTGTGTTTGCTCTGACTGGTTAAAACAATGCCTTGATACTATTTATTTTTGTGAAATGAATGCAGACCTCTGTAGGAGCCTTGTGCCTCAGTGTTTTGCAGTAAAGGTCAGGAGTCTATTCATGAGACTTCTAAAGTGTTATTGTTAAAACATCTCTTTGCTATGTCACTGTTTTCCCTTTCCTCTCCTCATTCAAAATAACACATTGTAATTAGTGACTTATAAGGCTCTCCCTCTAAGCACAGCATATCCAGCTTTCCTTCATTTTTTTTCCCAAGCTTCCTTCCTATTTAAACAAAGAATTGTTTTAGTCATTTGGGACTGAAATATTCCTAGCCTTGCTATAATGAAAAAAAAATATATCACTCTCTTTTATGGAGTGATTTATAAGCACTGCAGTTTTATTGCTGTTATGCGCTGCAGCATCACGATTTGTTAAAGCAGAAAAGTTATGTTCTAATATGGACATTGTTGCAATGTTCACTCTAATCTTTCTATGGCTAATGTGGCCAAAACTTTAAGCTTTTAATACATTAGTCACTTTATGAACCCTTGTAAGTAATACTTGAGCAAGAGGGAAGGGAGGAAGGCATGCTGTTGTAATTCAGTAATGTATTGTACAACTAATCCTTATATTCATAATTGCATATTGCCACTTTCATTATATATCTTGATTTTAGACAGCTTTAACTTGGCATTTAATTTTTTACTCAATGACTTTTAAAGTAAAGAAAAATGTCCATAAGATTATCTAAAATGGCATTTTCAGTTATTTAGACTCTCATTTATTACTTAGACAGTCTACACCGAGCCTGGTGTTGTGTCTCTGGCCAAGTCATGTCCTGTATTAAAGTCATTGTTCCTCTTCTGAGCACACTGAGCATGCTGAACCCAAAACTTCTCTACTACATGCCAGAAATTAATCAATTCATTGCTAACCAACTTGGTTTTTTCAGATTTATCTGTCTTTATACATTGAAATGGTTGATTCTCTTTGCAGTTTATTCCACTATATTAAAAAAAAATTAAAATATTTTCCTCCCGGGAGAGCATTTATTTGCCTATAACCATGTTACCTCAGTCTCCATTTTGGTGACTTGAGCAGAGCGAGCTCTGTAGGTGTCTTGGTGATGCTAAGAAATATTTTCTGTGCCTTTTATAGCACTCTCATGAAATTACTGAATGGTTTCTGAAGGAAATGCAACTTACATGATCACAGTGTCTGTCTAACACCTTCCCACTCTTTTCCTCATACCTTACTGAATCCTTGGCTGCTTTAAGTCCAAACTGTCAGAGGGGTGACAGTCTCAGAGTCATTACAGTCTGTGTATTTAGAGTTTAATGAAAATAGTTACACTCTGAGGAGGTGATATACATCTGAGAAAGGAAAAGCAGCCAGAGCTCAGCCAGCTGGCCATCCTGTGCCCATGGGCTGCCGAGCCAGCACTGCCTAAGCAGGGCCATAGTGAGAAGACAGCAGCAAACACATTAGGGGCAGAAATTCCTACTGCATAAGTAGAAGAGAAGGAAAGAAAGGAAGAATGCAATTTCATAGGACACCAAGTTTCCTAAATGGTTTCATGAGCGGCAGAACTAATCCTGAACCTCAGGCATCATTCCTGGATAGAGTGCTCCCCACCCAGAAGAGACCTTCCGATAAAGCATATGTAGGTGTTACAAATTCAAAGATACCGGCTGTGTCAATCATTATTTTCACGTTGGGATTATATTTTCTCTTTTAGGATTTTTTACATCGCTGTGCCTATGAATTTGGGCTTTGTTGATACTAGCAAACATGTTATGATTATTTGGCCAGAAGTGTGCATTATTTGGCCAGAAATTCTGCCTTACACAACACTCTACAGTGCTTTGAATAGAAGCCACTCAGGGTGAGGCATTCAAGACATTTCTCTGTCATACTATGTATCTGCCATAACAACAGAATAAAATACCTTAACCAGCTTTGACAGTCAGCCACCTCTGGTAACTAATGTATTTTGTGGTGACTTTTACTATCCCTACCACGTTATGAATTATTGTCCTGCCTTTTGCATTAAGCAACTAATAACACAAATTCTGATACCCCTGCCCCATCATAGTGACAATCCATCAGTTCCATCTGTAAATGTATGAACTTAGGAGATAGGCTATCATCTCTTGGAGGAAACAGTTATGGGACAATGTGTGTCAGCTGGAAGATGAAGGGCTCTGTGCTCCTTGAAAGAGGTGAGTTTCAATTCTCACTCTCTGTCATGTCAGTGATTTTGGGATGAATGGCCACCTGAGGTCGAGATGATTTGCATAGAAACATTAGTGATGGTATAGTGCAGTGTGTAGAGGTCAGGGCCTGTGACTGGTGATCAGCATTCAGGGAGCTCATGGGATGACCATCATGCACCTGGGAATGGACTAAAAATTAAGAATGTAAAAATTGCTTGCTTGTAGTGCTAGACAATTTACAGATTTCTCTATATATTTCCCTTGTGTTTGCATTTTTCAAAGAAAAGTTCTTTTACCAGCCTTGTGGTGATATGAAGCTATACTTATACTTGCAGAGGCTTTGGCTGATTCAAAGCTCATTAATAAATTTTTTAGTCATGAAAGGAAATGCACACCTGATATTGTGCGAAAACAAGACGAGCGTATTTCCTGCAACAGAAAAAGGGTTTTGACTGGTTTTGTCTAACACATTATGTTACAGATGTATATTTTATATCTATAACATCATACAAATAAAATATAAATATATAAAATAGATTTAGAACATATAATACCATGATAATATATTACTATATACTGTTGGGACACAAATCTCTCTGGGTCCCCATTCACACAGGCCCAGGGGTGTCCAGAAATGTGAGGGCTGAATTAAAACCTTCAGAGAAACTAAAATATATAAATCCACACAGACATGAGGTAGAAATGCAAGTTTAGTTTCAAATAAGTAGAGAATAATTCAAGTACCTTAAGCAAATAAGAGACTGAATTAGTTAGTAAGAAAAGGCCCTAAAACCTAGTTTAAAGTTCAGTA